>JARQZK010000729.1:1062500-1292500 GCA_030704885.1 Cynegetis impunctata
GGTACAAATTATAACCACGGATTTTATATATTACAATAATTACATCGATGTTAATTTTTAATTATACCATTCCGAATTAATTGAATAACAAAACTCAGATTCCACTCCGTGTAGCTAGTTTTGCTTGAGATTTATTTACGGTCAGATCCGGATTTACAGAACAATTAAGGCAAAAATACCGATGAATGTTAATCAGTCTGACTAGATTTATAATCAACCAACACTGTTATTAATTATTTACACACAAGACTTAATTTACAAGTACAAATTCACCAGTGAAATATGTAGTTTAAAATCTGTGGCATCTACAATTTATTATGTCACATTGAATTAAGTGGTCAAATGAAATATGATTCTTTTTAAATAAAGGTATTGGTGGATTTCAATTTGGAATTCTAACGGCCGAATGGGCTTGAATGGTCCGAACGGCCAATGGGCTTGAAACTAAGTCATTACCCAGCAGTTTATCATATTTAGAACCTGTAAATTTCATGGGACATACACAACACCCAAGAGCAAGGTGAGACTCGAACCCACAATCCTCGGTTTACAAGCGAGGCCTCAAAGAAAAATTCTTAAATTCTTAACACTGAAATATTCGGTAGTTCGGATTAAAAAAAAAAGATTGGTAACTTTGGGTTCAAAAAATGCAGTGAGCCTGAAGTAACTTCTAGAAACTGAACGAAAGAGACAAGAAAATCTTAAGCAACCATTTTTTCATTATAATTTTCCATAATAAACCCCCAACTATTAATAGAAAAGCAATTTATTGAGTTAACCGATTCAAAAAAGATTAATCTTTTGGAAATCATCGTTGATTTTACTTGGCAGGGAGAGTATTAACAAGTCAGCTTCAAAGAACCGTAGTTATGTATTTTGTGCTTAAAATCTGCTGACTCGAAAGCAGCTATTGTTGCTTTATAAGCTCAGGTTCGCCCAGCATTGGAATACTAATATCATGATTGGAGCTCTGCAGCTATGCACTATTTGCAACTACTTGACTCGATTTAGAAGTAGTGAGGCTAATAAACGCTTCAATTGGTTACTATTATTTACTCGAACTTCTAAGAAAGGGACGCTTTGGACTAGGTATGAAGCTTTGGCTTTTCTCTTGAGTTCCTCATTAAAAAAAATATTTTTTTCACAAATTTTAACAAATTGCACAACGAATGAAATATTCACTGAACTTATTAAAAAATTAATTCCGACTGTACTATTGTTTTATGTATTCGACAGTTTATATAATATAATGAATAAAATGTCCTTCAAATTTTGATATTTATTAATTATTCTCAGTCGATGTCGCATGAAAGGAGAACTTGTTGATTCTGAAATAATTAATATTCAAATATTCAAAACCCACCGAATACTCATTGGGACAATCTCGAGGCATTTCTGAGAATTAAAATCTCAGGATCGTTGAAAGAGATATATGGTCCGGACAAAAGAAATTTGTTGTTTATTCATTAGATTGTCGCCGGAACGAGTTGTTAATTAAAAAGTGGAGAGGAGAGAGTGAAAAGATTCCGTTCCGTTTCCACACGTCAAAGGACGGCAAGAGGACAGAGAATGGTCCGTAGAATTTTATTAACTAGGAGCGGCGATGCAATTCAGCGGGTGTATGGGGAACAAACGAACCAGCAGCCACCAAATTGAGAACATCTGGTGCTGACATTCAAACAAAAACGATAAACGGCCGGTCAAACTCGCCTGCTAAAGACATCTCCTTATACACGCACTCGCACGAGGGGGCTTCCAAAACAGAAAACCGGGCCCCAGCTTGCTGCGATGCGGGGGTGATTTCTTTTTCCTACGCGCTTGTGTGCCACTGTACTTTTACGTTGACGATATCCTATCGGGTTACTCCTTTTATACTGATAGGTAACCTTGTGTGTACTTTGGCTATACCGTGAAGTTGAAGGGGAATTCTGGTTTGATGAAAGAATGAGGCAATTTTGCTGCCGCAAGGTACAAAAAGAAGGGTTGAATTCTGCGTGGGATTTTACTCACATATTTTTTATGAACGGAGAATTAAAGTAGAGTATTATTTGCAATAAAAGAATGGAAAATGCACTGAATAAAAAAGAGGATCGGGGGACCCTCATCAGGAACAAAGTTCCTTACGTCTTTCGATACTCTTTTTGAAGGTGAGCATATGATTTCCCTATTGTCTCTCTGTATTGTATGTGAATAGTAAACACCCTAATCGCATGTACATTAAACGTATGTAAATAGTAATTATTTGTATCATGTTATACGATTTTATTGACTTACTTTTCTATGTTTGTCTTACACATAGTTGCTGCAGTTTCTATTTCTCTAATCTTCATTCAAAAATTTCAATAATGGGACAATATAACTCACGTGTTTTTCAAAACTAAAATAAATATATGAGTTGTCTCTATTAATATATTGAACTTTTATAGCTATGCTCGGAAACCATAGAATCACTATATTTGCAACATTTTTATTGTGCAGAAAGCTTCGAAAGAGAATGGCTAGTTTTGTGCGTTTTTGTGAGTATTTTACGTGTTCTGTGGTAAGTCCAAAATATTTGCATCTTGGCAATATCCTATTTCAATATTATCTTTCACTGTGTGCCGACAACTATCTATGGCTGTATTCCGAAGAAGCTTAATTTAATTTGTCAATCGTCCGTTACAAAACAAATTGGTGGGGTCGTCCGCTCGCATCTTGATACTGTGCGAGTATGAGAATGATACACAATCAGAGAGAGAAACTCGCATGAAGGTAGGTAGCATAACCTCTTTTTCCTTGAATAACGATTTCTACCAAAAGAAAAGGGACATCGTTCCAGAGAGAATGTTTCTGTGGAACCAATTACAACGAATGAAACATCATCAAATTACACTATATATATATATATATATATATATATATATATATATATATATATATATATATATATATCAAATACTCCATAATAATTGAAAGGCAATAAAAGAAAATCCGTAGAACATGTACACGATAAGTTGGTACTATGTCTAAGGTAATTTAAAGTCATGTCCACAAGGGATATATACTAATTGTTGAAAATTATTTGGTCATTAAAAATATGTTTTCTGTCTCTACTCATCTTTTGTGAGTTTCTTGATTTGATATTATGAGAAATTGGTTCTTGCTTTTTCAAATCAGGAGAATGGAGACATTTCATTTATTGAAGATACAAGACAATGATGCCAAAATAAACTACTGAAAAAAAAACAAACATTAAAATCAGTTTGAAGTTCACGGTGTAGTATAAATTCTGTATAACAAATACGAAGTTGTCAGTACAACACATTAATGATGCAAACGAACTGTTTCAGAAGATTTTGGACAAATATGAAATCTATCTTCTTAAACTGTAGCTTTAAGCTTTTACGATAGTTTCTTATTTTGCTACATTAGGAAGACTTCTGCCTTCTATGTTCAGAGTTAAGAAAGTACTATCAAACGGTGATCTATCCTATATCCTACACAGATTCCCTTGATCTGCAGCCTGCATGTTTTTGCAATCGAATTAGCCATTTTTATTTATGGCGGGAGCAGCGAGCGTAGTGGCACCAGAAGGAGTGGGGCAATCCTGGTGTTACCCGGTCGGCCGAGCTTATCGCAGACAGCAGGATAATTAAATTTGTCGGAATGATTTATCGCCCACGGTGCGCCGTTCTCCGTCGCTGCGAACGACGCCTTCGCAGCACTTCCGGGTTCCCGTTGACTCCATCCTACCCGAGGCCCGAATCTCTGAGCGCCTGATGTATGACTCCCCTGGCCCATCGCAATGCAACACCTGACGCCAGAATCGATAACGGCCATTAGCTATTCATAAATTTTGGGAGAACGTGCCGCAGGGAGATAAGGTAAGAGAAGCTGCGTGGGCCGCAGAATGGAGAAGAAGAAGATAGTATGCCACAAACGACACTAGTGTGTTCGCATTTCTCACGGCGTTAACCAGCGCACCTTCTTACGATTGGTTGCTCAGTGTGGTCAGGAAGTCGGTAAATTAGTGCCATTCTTGAACAGCGGTGGTTAACTTGTTGAGAGTTTGTCGATTAGCCACAGTTGGTGGCAACTAATACTAAAGGAGAATTTTACACAGTACAATATAAATCTTGAGTATCAGCTTATACACGTGCGGTGCAAGGAGGAACTTTACAAGAAATCAGATATAGTGGTTTACAAATAAACTTTAGAAAGCTAAATCAATCGTCCTCATCAACTACGATCTCAGTAACTGCTTTTCTAATTTTCGAAGCGTAAAGGTTTTTCCAACCCTCGATAGATGAAAATACCTTTGGGAAACACATCAATGAATACATGAGCTATATAAATAAATGACTTCTATTTTTTCTTCAACAAATATACATCTGACCTTACATAACTTGGTTAATTATTAGGCAGAAGATATCATGGGATTGTATGAATATAATGATAGTTTTTTAAAGTATTCTCCATGTTCAACCTTCTTGTGAGGAACTACTCTTAGGTCATTCAGAGAGATAATTACAAATGGATAGTCATCTATTTTCTATTATTGATAATAAATAGGAAAATACCTAAATAAATAAATGAAATTACAACAGGAACATGTTCCTCTCGACTGGAGATTAGGAAATGTTGCAAGAATACGTTAATAACCGCGGATCAATAGGTTGAACAATAACCATTCATCTTGCGCAGAAACAAGAAAGATTGATTTTGCAAAGTAAGTGAGGGAAACGGCCCAAACGGCGTCCTTAAGTTCGACGGCACTATTTCATTTTAATGGTCCCCACGGCCCTGGATTCCATTAAACTGTTTCTCCTGTAAAGTTTACTTTTGCCACTGGGACCATTAGTTTGATGCAGCAGGAAACAATCCGACCAAAGGACTGGGATTGATAGATGAAGCCGGCGTCTTAGCCATTTCCGTTTGCTTACTCGGCATCACATAATTCAAGGACCCGCACCGTATTAAACCAGAAATTCGAAAACATTCTTTCTCCGGAAAACGTTAAGGGATGAATGGGTAGCGGAATGTAATAAAGGCTTTGTTGCCATGCAGCAGATTTCGAATAAAGTAGTCGTTATTACCCCCGATATCTATTTCGGTTTTCGTAATGGCGTAACATATTCATCAATTGTCAATTACCCTCACATTAGGAACGTGGATAACGAAGGATTTCTTTCGATCCTTTCTTCAAAACATCTCTTTTTTGACAAAGAAGGCTTTTGTGCACTTCCGTCCGTTTGTTTTTCTGAGAAATTCATTTCTGTACTTTGTGTTTAGAGTGAAGTGGGGCTATGAATTACTAGATTTACAGGAATCAAACTGAAAATTATATTTAATGGTAAAGCAAGTGAAATTTGGGTTTTCACTATATTTTGTTGACATGAAAATTGTTTTGCCAAACAGAGTGGCTTTTTCAGATCAGTGGTTCAAACGCTTTGAATTTCATCTGAAGAAGCCACTGTGTTTTGCGAAACTTGTTATTTTCAACAAATATAGTGAAAATCAAAAAACCCAAGTTTTATTTACTTACATGATTGTCATGGATTTTCATCAAGTATTTAATATTTATTGAATTTGTTCCATTGTATTATCAATGAACTGAGAATTGAATTTTGCAATGTTCGGGGAAAAATTCAACTTATAACTACATCCTGTTGGAAAAACCTCAATTCAATATGAACACGCATAGGAATTTTTTTAGGAAGTTATAAGAATTTTCGCCGAAAAACCCCCATAATGTCTATTCAATTCTATTTTTCACTATGATTAATATTTAAATTGGATTTATATGTAATGGATATTGAATGACTTAGTTCTTTCTGTTGTAAAGTAAATATATACATATTGCACATTTATTCAAGGAAAGGAAGAACCTCTGAATAAATAATACTAAGACACTCTGAATGATTAGAGATATTTCGATCCTGCAATGAATATATAAAATATTATACCTACTATAAAAATTATTTAAAAAAATATGGAAACAATAAAAATTGATTTTTCATGAACAACTCAACGAAAAAAACTGGGAACTTGTAGCGCTTCTTAAGCATCTCGAGATGATTTCAATAAAAGGCTTATTATTTCAGAGACTCTTCTAGGTAAATCGGTGTTCTGCTTTTTGAGATATGCACGGATAATAAGTGGGTATTATCTGGAAAACTTGTTTAACGAGGAGATTCTACTCCTGAAGGAATAATGGTAGTAATGGCTGCAGAATGCCTGCCGAGATGATATATTTAAAAGAGACATAAGACGGCAACCTTCTTCCGAAATTCGAGTGAATTAAGGTGAACGCGCTATTTCAAATTGAGTCAAGTAGGTACAAAGAGCGCACAGGAGAAGAGCTCCAAACATAAGAGCAGTATTTCAAAGCTGTATGAACTTGGGCCTCATAAAACTCGTTAATATTCGAATATCCTTCTTTTGTACAAAAAAGTTACATTTTGAAGAAGTTCGAAAAACTTAGTGTACAGGTATGAATTTACAAGTTTAGTTATTGAATCGAACCATTCTGTTCAATCAAACCCTTATAAATTAATTAACTTATCAGGTAAATGCGGTATTCTTTAACCAGTTTTTTTTTTGAACCAGCAACCGTAAAATTTATTACGATACAGGAACAAAGAGAAAGCTTGTAATAATTATCATAAGTGAACCCTGCCGTATCTCTTTTCCCCTCATTATCATGTGTTACACATAGCCACCAGATATTTCAAATATATACACATCCGACGGCTTAAATCAAGTTTCCCGACAAGAAACAAGAAGCGGCTTCCATACTTCTAATGAAGTGGATTTTTCGAAAAAAAAAAATTGTCGGTTCGAATACCGTACCGACATGAGGGAATTTTAACAGGAATCGCGTAACAGAGACAGAAGTTATAATTATGACGTTTGTTATAGTACCTTGTGCTCAATTCCTTAATGAATTTACTTTGTAATTTAATTCGTGTGCGTTTTTTTTTCGAGTGCTTTCAATGACTTCATTATATGGCACGGTTGTTATGGGGGAAACAACTAATTGGAGTTTATCATCTGTTTATGTTTCCTCGAACCTATTCTCGATGATTCAGGCGACTCCCGATGACAGAGTTATAAAGGTAAGTCATCAGCGAACACGTCGTCTCTTTCGAAAATTTGGAGTAGAGGACGACGATGTCTAGCTAAAAATAAACGCGAAAAGTCGTTAAGCAGGGACGGATCACCGTTCCAAAACTGCGACTAGGAACAGTATGTGTCCGTTAATAAAATTAAATTTATGGGTTTGAAAGAAAAGTTATCCGGAAAAAAGGTGCTTCGAAAAAAAGGTGCTACAAAAAAAAGGTGCTCCGAGAAAAAGGTGCTCCGAAAAAAAGGTGTCCAAAAAAAAAGGTGTCGCCCCGAGAAAAAGGTGCCCCAAGAAAAAGGCGTTTCCTTAAAAAAGAATTGCAACACAATTTGGAAGCGTGATCTTTTTCTTCATAACAACTACTTTTCAACCCAAGAATTTCTATTTGAATTACAATTTACTGAATTTTTGAAGTTGCAATTCACTCACATCTGAGATACTTGAACAAGTTTATTAACCTAAAATGTATTTTTTGATATAACCTCAAAATCAAATGAAAATGTTTAAATGATGTAGAAAATATTGAATTTTTCCATATCCAAGAATCAACCAACCAACACTGCTTCTCTACTAGATAAATACTTTCTTTACCTTTCCGCTTTACATGCCTTAATCTCTTATTAACCTTCTGATGTTGATAATGGATTTTGATTGAAAATTCATGAACAAGATGCCGGCAAAACCAAGCGAAGTACGCTTGAAAATACGATAGTCATACTCAAAAATATTGGAGATAACAAATTGTACATCTGTCAAGACAGAAATAAACGTTGGCTAAATTCAAAATAATCGGATAAAGGATATCAAAGACTGTAAGAAATGTACAAGCAATTTGGAGATACGAGCGGCATCTTTCGGAGATGTTTAATATGTTCTTCGAAAACTTGGCGCCAAAATTTGGATATGTTTAATTAACTAACCATAGGCAGGATTAATTTGACGAATTTTCACTTCAAATTAGAATTGTGTGAATCTTTAAACTTTTTTGAAGCATAGAAGAATTCAAATTACTACATACATTTTACGAGTATATTCATAACCTAGCATTCATAAAATATTTATGGAAGTTGATTTGTTTCATTCGATTATTCAATGTTAGTAATATTCTTAATTTTTTTGTTGAATATTTTTCGTATTTCAAGTTTAACTATATATGGAAAATAATACAGAATATATGTCATCAAATTACTGAAATTATTTAACGTGAAAAAAGGAAAACAATATGAAGAATTGCTTTCCACAGATAAATATCAAGGCTTTCAACACTCCATGTCAATGCATGCAACAAATCTATGATTTAAAAATCTATCATTAGATACGCTTGATACGCAAGAATACAAATATTCCATCAATAAATGACAATTAGGAAGAGTTAAAAGATAAGCAAATATTTAAAATAATTCCATCAAGTCGAATAACAGAACTCGATTCCTGTAAATTCCTAGATGCAATAATCGGAGTAGATCTGAGACGTTCTAGAATTAATGAGTTTTATATCTCGTTAGAACTTTTTTTCGTGAATTAAGTAAGGTGTTTTAAGATCATCTCTCTTCCTGTCATTAAAATACTGACGGAACCAACTAATTAGTTAAATTTATTCAGCATACAACTGTGATTGTAAGTTCTTCCAGTATCCTAATTTTAATATCTTCATTAACGTAAGAATCCGACGGTGATTTCAGTGTAAATCGGTGGATTCCATTAATCACTCCTTGAGATTTTTGAAAAACAACCGAACTAGTTGAACATGAACAACAGGGACATATATCATAAAACATTATTTGTAAGATGAATATCAGTTATTAGGACCTGTCCGAAATAACAAAGGCGAAATTAAGTGGCTACATTTGTTATTTTTTGTTTACAATATTTGCGAGAAGCGCATGAGTTATTAATTGATAACATTTATGTTTGTGATGGAAAGAAAAATTTGTTGATATCATATTTAAGAACATTATTCGATACGATGATTATTTTGCACCAGGTGAAAATGATATACTAGTTAAAAGTCATAATGAATTAACCCAATTGACATTCATGATTTAAAAAACGTATTTTATATAAATATTGTTGTTGTAATTCACTATCTTATAATTTTTTTCTGCTCAATAAAGGATACTTAATCGTTTTAATCTGTGTTTTTAATATTTTTATATTGCGATTTTGCATTCAATCGTTAAACAATTAGATCTAGGATAGCCACGATCGTATTTGAGATTTCATAACCGTTCATCATTAATATTTCAATTCGATCTCTTTCACTTAAATGAACCATTTTTTATTGTACAATTGAATTTATGTAAATTCGATTTTGACACTTGGGCGACAGTTACCGCTAGATCGTACTCGTTTATTACTTACTGCATATGCATACACACAACATCAATTTGTTTATCTGAACGTTTTTTTATGATAATGTAAAAAAATGATTTTTGTCAGTTTCCTCAATCTCATTTTAGATCTTATTTTTTGCACACCCTGTATGACTAGTTATCCAAATACTATGAAAAATCTATTAAAATAGGTCCTTTTTAACAAGGAATCTAACCCAAAGTAAGTAAAAAAGGCTTCCTTATAGGAGCAACTGATAATTATATTAGGGCTTGCAATCGTCGTTTTTGACATAAAAACCTAAATATCTTAAAAACGCTTACACTTAGGTATAGGACATGATGCATAAAATCTGCCTAGAATGTTAATTAGAATCCAAAAATGTAATAATATATAGGGTATCCCATTTAAAATAAGCGACTTAGGGTCTATTTCCGGTACAACCGGAAGTATATTATCAACAAAAAATCATACATCAGATGCATTTTGCGCCATTGGACTTACCTGCAAAATTTCATAACTATTCTCTTTTTCGTTCGAAAGATATTTACGTGGTTCCATACTTTATCGCAACCCTGTATATATATATATATATATATATATATCAATATAATGATAAATTATATAAGACTGAATTTGAGGAGTTATTGTGTGATTCTTTCAAGTTTGATTTTTACTTAACATCAAAGAATGAGAAAAACTAGAAACAGTAACATAAAAAATGATATATATATATATATATATATATATATATATATATATATATATATATATATATATATATATATATATATAACTTTAAATCTTATTATCATTGTAAATTTGGATGTGCAGGTTATTAATGATCATGAAGCAAGTTAATATAATTTAGACATTTGGAGGTTATGCTATTATTTGTCGTTTTTCTTTGCTTGTTTGTCATATTATCAATCTGTCACTATGATGTTGCAATATATCTGACAAAAGGTAAGTATATATTTCTCAATCCATCTTTTTTGTTTACTGGGTTGACTTGTTGAATATATATATATATATATATATATATATATATATATATATATATATATATATATATATATATATATATATATATATATATATATATATATATATATATATATATATATATATATATATATATATATATATATATATATCTATGTATTTATATATATATATATATATATATATATGATAATATCCAAAAAATTTTTGAAAATGTGTTTCACTTAAAAAACTATTTATATCGTTTTACAAAAAAAAAACCCTTTCTTTGATTCCACCCTAAACAGTATGGAAATGAAAATAAGTCAATATTATACATCAGCATAATTCATTTGTCATTTCCTAATTCATTTCTGAGCTAGTTTTTAAGGTAGTATTAGTTTATCCTCTTCACGTGAATGATCCTGTATAGTTGAAAATTCCCACAATGTTCTCGTTATGGAAATCGCTTCGAAACTATTTCAAGGATTCGAAATAATCACTCAGTAATTTCCAGATACATATCATACATTTGCAATGCTGGACCTGTTATTGCGACTTCTAGTACGACTACTTGCCCGCAGCGTGTTCAAATACCAGGAGAAATTGAAACTCTTCAAATTCTGCAAGAAAGCCAGTGGCTGATTGATGGATATTTCGTGCCCGTATCTTTAACCTTGCATTTTTGGCAAATGGACAATATATCAATCACAGTACCTATACCTACATCCCCTGATATGATATTCTTATCAATCATGGAACATAATTGAGGCGTTGACTATGAAAAGGAGGTAAGTGCCAAAACTTAAATTTACCAGGAGGAGCAAAAAACCAAATTGATACATGAATAAATAACAAGAACGCACCTTTTGGAGTAGAAAATGTATTTACTATACGGTTACATGCAAACATTGTTAGATTATAATGTAAAAAAAAAGATTCAAAGATTATTTACAAATATCTTTATAAATGTATGGTGAACCCATGCTGCGGCACTTGTCACCTTTGAAAAGCAAACGGTCATTCTTTTTTATTTTATTTATTCAAGTACTCTAAGAGATAACAAAATCCATAATGAGTATAACATGTGAGATTGTATGAGTGACATGCATGCCCTAACATTTTAGTAACTTATATAAATGTTTTTAACTTAAATAACTATTGTAGTCAGAGGAAGAGATCACTTTTTACAAATCATAGGTTCTCTAGGAGGAGTTTTTTCATCTTTCTATTGAAACTGTCAATGGATGGACTGCTTTTAATATGTTCGGGAATTTTGTTGAACCATTGTAGAGCTTGAAATGTAGTCCTTTTTCTCCCAACATTAGTTGCATCTGGTAGTATGTGGTAATGTTGATTTGTTCTCGTGTTGTAATGATGTATGTCACAATTTTTAGTTAGGTTGACTTCTGTTTCAGTTTGTTTGTTTTTGATTTTGTAAATAATTTTGACACTATCCAGTTTAACTATATCAGGGACTTTCTAAATTTTTTAGATCTTTGTAAAGCATTGTTGTATTTGTCCTATATGGAAAATTAAGTTTTAACTATTTTATTCTGGGCTATTTGTAATATATTGATATATTGTTGTCTTGCTTGTCCCCAAAAAGCAGCTAAGTAAATCAGATGTGAATACATATTCGAATAGTAAATTTGAAATTTAGTTTTTTTGTTGAACTTCATGGCACTGTGTTTTAGGTGATAACATAGATAGTTCTGTTGCCACCAGCGGCATCTTGTGACACCGCTCAAAACTAAACGAGAGGTGATAAGCACTTACCTCCTTTTCAACGCTATTGGCATTGGCATTTAGAATCGTTTCAGTGAAAAAAATAATTTTCGGCAATTTTGGCACTTACCTCCTTTTCAATGTCAACGCCTCAATTATATATTCAAGTGATAAGAATCATTTATTAATTCGATTGAAAATTTTTTGAAGATATCATTATAAATGCTCTTAATTTCCATCTATTTACAGTGAAGAATCATGTTGGTTGAAAATATTTGTAAATCAAGATAATCTAGTTCAGTTCGGTGAAAATAATTTTACTATATTTTTTATAATTTGAACCTGAACAATGATTTCCATCATGGTAATTTCCAGATTCCAGACCCTCCATATTTTTGAAACATCCACCGATTAAGTTGAGATGAATTTCCTGAGATTAATTATTCTACCGTCATAGAGTTTTGTGAGTATGTGATTCTCACAACTTTCATAAATATAAGGTGCTCAAAAAATTGGAGTTTTTTCAATCATCGGACTTACTAGCAAGTTTGGAAAAACCACTATTTCTCCAATTTCAAATACCTCTGAATAAAAGTGAACTAGCTAGTTTTTAAGTTGTCAATATTAAAGATTCAGAGCACACATATAAAAACATAAGATGGAACAAGTACTGAGAGATAAACTAAAAAAAAGAACATTCGTTTGTCCTTACTTTTCCGTGCGAGCCGAACTTTCGAAATAAATCGGCCTGTCAACGTTTGCGGCCCCATCAATTCATTTTAATCCGCCACTGAACAGCTGGTATGTTACAAGTGACTGAAAGGCCTGGGTTATATATCGCGAGGCGCTCAAAATGAGAATGCCTCTAACACGAATGGCACTAAGATGCCAATGGCAGCATCCGACGCATGTGTTGTCGTCTGAGCACGGTATAATTAACGTGGTATTTATAGTGCAAGGGCAACGATCAAGTCTTCTGTCTTCTGTTTAAACGAATCGGGCCAGGAACTCCAAGTAGCAGTTTCAGACATATTTAAATGTTTTTTTAGTCGTATTTTTCCCGAAAATAAAGGACTATTGCACTCGGCCGATAGTCAACGGTTAAATTCGGGAGTGGTTTTTAAATCCGTTTCAGAACTCCCAACCCACGAGTTTCCAATTTTTATTATACTGATATAATACATATACACCTATATGTATTTTTTTTCCCGGTAGGTACATATTAACATCTCCAGCGGCTCTCATTGTACCAAATGAGCTAAAATCTGGTATCAGGGGTGGTTTTCGATGCACAATGATATGGAAATTTGGGGAAATTCAGTAAGACTGTTGACATTTTAAAATTTTGGACGAGCGAGTGTCGATGTAATGTATGAGCGGAAAGTTTTCAAACTGGTGGCAAAAAAAATGGAAATTAAATATCTATAACACATCCTATTTTTGGAGGTTTTTGGCATCTCCAAAACCCCTCTAAATTGAATAACAGGATTGCAAATTTGTACTTAGATTGAGTGATACTTTTTGCGTTGAAAACTTTTTTCTCCAAGCTAAACCATTTTGATGTAATTAGATTTCTGGTTTTTTCGTCATTTTTGAGTTCGAGGATTTCCGCACGTCTACAACACCTCCAGATTGAGTTAGACAGTTGACATTTCTTAGATGAATTGAGTTAATGTTGAGAAAGTTCATCGTCGTGGTTTTAACAGTTCTTCGTAACGGCCGCCTTTTTAATTAGCTATAAATTGTATATTTTCCTTCATTGACTTAATTTTCATTAAAGCCTGCTATAGAACATTTCGTTTTTCAATTTTCTCCGCAAATGAATTCCACTAAGACTCAGGTAGTTTTTTTTGTAATTCTCAACATGTTTCTTGAATTTGGAGGATATTTGTTTCTCAATACTATTTCATAATACTAAGGTCTTATTTTCACCTAATTTATGAATATATATCTATATATATATATATATATATATATATATATATATATATTTGTATTTATATTTATATGAATTTTTCCCCTAAATGAATTTGGAGAAGTTGTGGAGGTCAGTAACACCTTAAAACACTCGATAAAACAAACAATGTATATATATATATATATATATATATATATATATATATATATATATATATATATATATATATATATATATATATATATATATATATATATATATATATATATATATATATATATATATATATATATATATATATATATATATATATATATATATATATATATATAAGTGACAGCGTTCAAGGAAAAAAACTGTAACCCTCGAAGGATTATTCCCTAAAATCAGCTAAATTCAGTTTTCTAATTTGAATCCTACAACTCAATCAGCGGAAGCTAAGGAGGTATGCAGAACCTCAAAAAACTAAGAAAAAGAAATAGCTACACAATAATAAAAAATGTCAATACTGCCAAAAAGCACTTTTCCAACACAGGTGTCACCTGTTTTCAAAAGAACATTTGAAACGAAGTATTCAAAATAGATTATCATTCTGACAAAGAAATATCAATTTCCTAACCTCACACCAACCAGACAGACATATATCGTCAAACGCACACATATTGACGTATTGTTCAGTGGTAAACATCTTCGGGAATGCATCTAAAAATCAGTTGTGCTATAAATTGAACAAATCCACCTGTTTGCTAGCAGGGAAGCTCCGTCGGCGATTACATGCCATCACTGTCTCCTGAATTAGGCCGTTTCGGGGGATCCGCTTCCTCGCCGCTCCTCTAAACTCACTTCTCTGCGTTTTACAAGCTATTTGAAGTCAATAAAATGATAATGCTCCAATAAAACCGACGCTGCGAAGCGCCGCGTGGGGACGGTTGCCGTCGGAAGCCGACTAAGTGATTCCGGGCAATGCAAATTGTATCAAGGAAGGAAGAACGACGAGAAAGATACGTCGGAACGTTTCGGTCCTTTCGGAATTCTCAATAAACGTCGAAGATGAAATTTCAGATTATACGACCAGAAAAATTTCAGATATTGAATCTGTGTATATTGAAATGAAAAATGAATTTCGGACAATTGTCATACTATATAAAATTTGTTTCTTCTGATGGATTAATTTATTAGAGTGCTTAAAACTCGATTAAACTAATTCAACGTCATTAATAAATATGTCAATCAAATATTGGTAATTTTCTTTCAACACTTGCACGTTCTGGATGGAATATTTTTATACTTGAATTTGAAAGTGTAATCATAACAACATTCAGCAATTATTTCCTTTTTTAAACTTTTCCAAATCTTCATATCATTATTGAAACTCTTTTATTGGTTTGACGAAGAGAATTTCACTTCAATTAACATAAAATAAAAAGTCATTCTATATGTAACTGGACCATAATATGACTCCATAAATTGAAAAAATAAAATAAAATAGGAATAATTTTTCATATCAAATATGTCACCTGAAACTCGATTAATTTTTAAGATTTTACGTCACAAGTTCACTTGACATTTATTCAAGCTCAGAAATGATGTATTCTAGTTCAATATTTATTAAGCTAGATTGTGCATGGAATGATTTATATTTTCATACGATTTCTAAGTAACGAGATAACATAATCATTCATATTTTTGGTTATAACTCGAATATCACCCAAAATAGATATTTGTGAAAATAGATTTATTTCCACTATATCCATAAGAATAAACATGAAAAAAACCAACTATTCTATACTTTCCAAAATTCCGATAAATCTTAAAGTAGCTAGGTACCTACTATTTAATAAGAATCAATTTTTCAGAAATTCTTCTCCACCAATTACCTCTTTTTTTCTGCATGTTTCACAATGATAATAAAAATCATTCTGGAATATAATTAACAAATTTCACTAACTGAGCATTTTAATTTTCATTGCATTTTATTTTTTCGGGATACAAGGGAGTATTAATGAATATTTAAATTCAGGAATATTTTCACACACTATAAGTATCTAATATTCATCATTCCCAAACTTTGTAGTGTTTTGAGATAACCCGATTTTTTCTCCTTTTGATTGAAAATTAGCCTATATTCATTTTATATTGAAACAAATATAATTTGACAGATTTTCAACGAAAATTCTTTACCGTTCAATAATTTGGATCGGGAAATCTCATGTTAAAAATGACATGAAAATAATGCTGTAGTTATGATGATAGACATGCATATTAATATTTGATAATGATTGCAAGAAGGAATAATAGAATTCATCGATGACATGTGTACCAATGTAGGTTCCTTTGTCTGTCTTTGTTTACAATCGTCTTAACATAAAAATGAACTGTTATTGTATGAAAAAAGGCCCTATTTATGCTACCTATATAACACAGACACAAACACATGTGATACATCGTATGAAGCTCCTTTAAAACAGACTGAAAAAATTCAGATCTGAGAATTCGTGAAAACAATATGAATTTTTTGAATTTTGAATTTTCAAATTTAAAATTGTTCTTTGAAACCGACAGTTTTTTTTGGAAAATGTAGAACATTTCTCCTTACATTTGAAAAATTCTCTGGAGTTAACTGACATTTTTCTACTATACGTTATTTGAAACTAAAAAATATTGGCATTGACTTGCAAACCCCACAGATTTCAGAAGTCCTCCAAAAAAATCATTATGCCTCGAATCAGGAGATCGAGCTGTCCATCTTCAAGCCACAAGACTAACTATCTAATTAAAGAAATTGATTTTAATTTTTACTGCAAACGAATGGGGTAACATTCAATTTTTATTTTCAAATTCAGTGTCATCAGTGTAAAAATAGTTTTCATACGATGTTCCGCTACTTATAGTGCTATTTGATATTTCGAAGTAAATATCTAGATAGGGAAGGGGTAGCAGCTAATATAAATATATGTATATATATATATATATATATATATATATATATATATATATATATATATATATATATATATATTTAAACAGTTTTTGATTGTTATGCATTTTTACTTATTATTAGTTTTTATTTTGTTATTTTATATTTTATAATGTAAAAACATTATTAATTCGAATATATGAATGTCCACTATACAGAACCCCTGCATTTCATAATCTCTTCCCGAATTCCCTCGTTTGATTGTCCAAGATGGCCGTCCAATTATATTTCCGGGCGAAGTTCCCGGAGTTAATGCGTTTAATGTTTCAACCGCCACGAAACAGTGGTCCATCTAAAATGGCGAAGGATTTTTCGCGCATAACGACCAATTCTGAATGGCGTTAGGGGTTTACTAACAATGAACTTTAATTAGACGTATACGGTTCAAAGTCGTAATTCGCCAAGAGAAAAATTTAAGCCTCTAGTATTACCGTGGGCCTCTAGAAATAACGAGGGTGGCTTACACGAGGCTACGCCAGAGATTTCGCACACAGATCCGGCGGAGATGCATATTGCGCTGTTTATCGCGCTTTATTCAATCGGCGATTGGAGGAGAGAGGGTGACCGCAGCTTGCTTAGGGGATGTAACTCAATCCCCCTTTCGCTCACGATGCGTCAGTCCAAATTGACACCAATTACCAGCAAAACTCCCTGCTCTAGGGCGCTCTCCCTTACGCTTTTTGCAAATAACATCACGAAATGATCTAATACACTCAGGGCTGGCGTCTCTTGCGTCGCTTCCGTCTTAGATGTTTTACGATAAATTGATTTGAAATCCCATAGCGACGAATAAGTATAATAAGTTTCATCTTCTTCTAGAATTAGACATTAGGATGTATTACGTAGAAAGCTTTCATTGTTTCTGGGATGGAAACTAGAATTTTTTTTTATTGCATCATCCTAGATTGAAGAAGTAAACAACAACATTGGACCATTAGTCAATTGTTTAATTGGTGATGATTAATCTGTGTTTATTGAGTAATCCCTCAGTATTTAAAGCTTTCACAATTTTTCGTTGCTGCTAGAAATTTGCAATTTAAACTTTCCGGTTCTGACTTTATTATTCTTATGAAATAGTTTGAA
This sequence comes from Cynegetis impunctata, assembly GCA_030704885.1. Lineage (NCBI taxonomy): Eukaryota > Metazoa > Arthropoda > Insecta > Coleoptera > Coccinellidae > Cynegetis > Cynegetis impunctata. The sequence continues at coordinate 1,080,627 of JARQZK010000729.1, forward strand.
TTATTAAATCTTCTCATAAATACACACGAATAATTAAATAATTAAATTAGAAGGTAATTCATAATTACGAGAAGAATGTCGACAGAAAATACTTCACATCAACTTTTCCAACAAAAATTTTTAAATGATTATATTATTATATCCTGCAGATATGAATTTACAGCTGCCTAGCAGCCGGATTAAACAGAAAGCAACTAATTTGTAAGAGTTATTACTGCGTTTTAAGAAATTAGTTCAAGTTATTCTATACTTACAGCTTACTACTTTCTTTTAATATGCTTGAATTGTCAATTTTGAGAATTAATTCGAAATACGAATAACTAACAATGAGCTTCATGATTTTTTATCTAAAAATTGCTTCGAAAATTTTCTAATCTTACAGTAACGAAAACTTTGATACTTTTTGCCATGTTGCCGCTATTAACTAAAAAGTCTGGATAAACAACTGATGTTTCTTCATTCTGACACAGAAACGTCTTCACATCAATCAGCTCTGTATGTTGATATCAATAACGGGAATGTGATGGGATAAGAGGAATTGAATTAAAATAAGAAAACTTACGACATCTGGCGTACTCGCACCATCCGTGTGTGAGGTTGAGTCCGCATTGCTTCTCGTGCCCCCATCTCCATTTGTTGACCCCGTCAGTTCGGGGGGTTTTCCACCATCCCGCTCGTCTATTACTAAATCTATGGGCATTTTACCCTTTAGACAACTTATATACCGGTGACAGAAATTATCACACAATTCGTGTACCTGCAAAAAAATAGTTTGTTTATAATAATTTCAATAGAGACAAATAGTTAACGAAATAGTACAAAATTATTTTAAGGAGACGTTCAGGAAAATATGAGCCTCCAAATAATATAAATAATGACCTTAATTTGTTGGAATGCTCAATCAGGATATTAAATAATTTCACAAAATTTCAGGTATAACTTATCACTCAATAGGGGTATAATAGACCTTAAGGTCGTAGTGCAACATAACCTCAAATTGAATAAAAAATACCACTCAGTATTTTTATGAATAGTTCTGATTTATCGTTTAATATATGATGAGATCAAATTTAATAAAATTAGTGTCAACTGTTGATTATTTGAACGCATCACCAGATTTAAACGAGAAAAACGTTGGAGTGAAATCAAGACAAAATGTTTTAACCCTTAAACCACTAGGGGGGACTTTCTGGGATCTCAGGATTACATATTTTGCTCCCCAGTTGAATAGTAGCTATTCTTATTTGCATGAAATATTTGACACTTTCATCAGTCGTTGACACAACTCTTTTGTTTTTCATATATAATGTTACATCCATGAATTACTCAAGCAACTTGATTCATTTTACTTGTTTCTACTATCTTAATTTTTTTTAAATTTTATCAAAATTTAGTATGTCTTCCTTGAAGATTACTTCATTTTTACCTCGGGATAATGAAAATTCAAAGATAATTATCTGTGTTTTGCAGTAAATCTCCTTGAAAATCTACCAATTCATCAACTCAGGTAATGAACAGAGTTGCATCCAACGACAGAGAAAAATCCTAATTGATGAATGCTGCATTCGAGAAAATAAAACAAATGTTGACATAAAACCTAAATTCTCCTTAGAATATTAATATCTTAAGATGTTAAACGTTAATTGGGGTATTCGACAACAGCTCGAATACAAATTATAGATGATAATACATTAGAAGAAAACGGCATAAGGACAACAAGAGCTCAAAATAACCAAATTTTCAGTTCATATACACATGCAGAAGAAAATCAAACTGATGAAAGATCCTGGAAAACAGTAAGTAAAAAGGGACGAGAAATTAAAGTAAATCTTAAAAGCAGACCAACCCCTGTCAGAGGAACAAAAAATAGAGACTCAAATCTACAAATAGCAGAAACATATGACTGGTTGTTTGTGTCAGGCCTAATAAATGAAACTTCATCTGATAATATTATAGAATATGTAAAAGAAAATGGTGTTGAAAAATGTATCTGTGAAAAGATCCACACAAGAAAAGTAAATTACTACAGTTCTTTCAAACTAGGAGTGCCGAAACATAAGTTAGAAATTGTAATGGCTGCAGATTTCTGGGATGAGGGAATTGTAATAAATAGGTTTTTAAACCTGAACAGGGCAGCACCTTCCAAGGTGAAAAACTGAATGTTTCACAACCTGATGATGTTTTGAAAATTGTCCATTTTAATGTTCAGTCTTTTAGGAATAAGTTTTTAGATTTTGAAGTGCTCCTCAATGAATTATTAGCAGACTGCCTTTGCTTGAATGAACACTGGCTAGTGCCTGGAGAATTGGAAAAAATTCCTCTTATAAATTATACAGCCATCTCTGGTTTTTGCAGGTCGGAAAAGTCTGGAGGCGGCACATGTATTTATGTAAATAATAAATTAATGTCTTCCTCTTTAGGGCTAGAGAATATCTCAGAGGAGCAGCACTGTGAAGTGTCTGGTATAGTGTTGGAAAGGTTTGGTGTCCAGATTGTTACTGTATATCGCTCGCCAAGTGGCAGCTTTGACAGATTCCTCGACATTCTTTCAGTGGCTGTGGCTAGGTTGAGTGCCTCGGGTCCAATTATTGTGACAGGTGATTTTAATGTACATTTTGGTGAGAGGGATGTTAGAGCCTTAACTCTTTGTAACTTTTTTTAGATCGTTTAACTTAAACAAGGACTGTCAAATTCAATACACGTCTAAACAAATGTCTTGACAATGTATTTACAAATATTCATTGCCAGCTTAACCTCAGCGGAGCCAATTGATTTCACACATGTCTTCTGATCACATTGGTATACTATTCAAGTGCAAACAATACAGTAAAGAATCTAAACTCAGAATAAACTACAGACCAATTACAGACTTTGGTCTTTTCACTCTTTACAATAAACTGGAATCCAGTAATTTTCAACTTGTAAGCAATAATTCCCTTAATATAGAGGAAAAATTTAAAATGTTCATTGATTTAATATCCGAGACTATGGAAAGTAGTTTTCCACTAAAATGTAAACTAATTAGTACATACCGAAAGGAATCAAAAATAAGCTCGGTTTAATAATGACTTAAAAGAAAAAAACGTGAGATGTTAAATTTTTTAATTTCCTTAAGTAAGTCGTATTCCTAATTTAATGACTGAAAAACAATTGTCAGAACACAAAAGAAATTATTATAAGGCAATTTCAGCAGCAAAAATTCAGGCCAATGACAACTTTATCAGTAAGTCAAATAATCCCCAAAGGGCAATGTGGGACTTAATTCAAAATAAATGCAAAAATCAAGTCAAGGCAAATACCTTACTTAGTGCTAACAGCTTCAATAAATTTTTCTGCTCAGTTGCTGAAAATGTGATAAATAAGCTTGATCATCCACACACCACTTTTAATGAACACTTAAATAAAACACTAGTCAATAATATTCCTCAGTTTAAATTTAAGGAGGTTAGTTACAATGATGTTAGGGATGCTATTTCATCACTAAAAAATAGTAAAAGTAGGGACTGCAATGATATTAATACAAAAGTAATAAAGACCATCCAGAATATAATTGTTGTACCCCTGACAAAAATGATAAATCAATCCATATCCTGTAGTGTGTTTTCAGCAGTCCTTAAAGTTGCAAAAGTTATACCCCTTTATAAAGGAAAAGGTTCTTTAGATGACTATAGCAACTATCGCCCTATATCCCTTTTGCCAATTGTATCAAAGGTGTTTGAACGCCTTATGAAAAGTCAGATGGTTGAACATTTTCAGTCTAATAATCTTTTCTCCGTCAATCAGTTTGGGTTTCGAAAGGCAAGAACGACCAGCTCAGCAGTGAACCGCCTGGTGGGAGATATTCTGGAGGGCTTTGAGAATTCTCTGGATACGTTGGCCTTATTTCTAGATCTCACCAAGGCATTTGATTGTGTATCGCACGGTGTTCTCCTGGAAAAGCTGAGTTTCTACAATTTTCATGACAATTCAGTTTCATTGATCGCCTCATATCTTTCAAATAGACTCCAATATGTGTCTCTTCAACAGGGCTGTTCCCCTAGACGGCCTTTACGATTTGGGGTTCCACAGGGATCAGTACTGGGACCCATACTTTTTCTTGTGTACATAAATGATCTTGCCTATTGCCAGCGGAGAGCTAGCACTGTTTTATTCGCTGATGACACCACATATTATCAGAGCTATCATCCATCTGAGATTTATAACATTGGTATCGAATACACAGAAAGGGACATACTTGAGTGGTTCTTGTGCAATAAATTATCTCTCAATAGCTCAAAATCGCAGATTATGAACTTTACACTTAGGAGGACACAGAGTGATCATCCGCTTTTGGCGAGCTGTGCTGGGGAAGTTAGGTTTCTTGGGGTCTATCTGGATCCAGGGCTCACCTGGGAAAATCATGTCATCCATCTGTCTAAAAAGCTTTCTCAATACCTCTTTTTGTTTCGAAATCTTGTGAAGGTGACTTCGAGGCGGACTGTTCTGATGGCTTATCATGGATACTTCCACTCAAATATATCATATGCCATTTTGTCGTGGGGACATTCCTGTCATATGGAAAAAGTCTTTGGACAGCAACGTAAATGTGTTCGCATTATGTGTGGACTGGGTTATAGAGACGATTGTCGTCTGAGCTTTATATCTCTGGGAATCCTTACCCTGCCATCTATATATATACTAGAATGTCTATTGTACATTAAACATAATCTTCATCTCTATAGAACCCATCGGGACATTCATGATTATCCTACAAGGAATAATGAGGATTTGGTGCCTGACTTTGGCCGCCTTGGGAGGACGAGAGATGGCACTAGATACCTTGGAATAAGCTTTTTTAATAAACTACCTCCACAAGTTAAAACACTTGACATCAGATACTTTAAGACTAAAATCAAAACATTCTTAATTAACAGTGCTTTTTATACTTTTGAGGAGTACTTTGTTTCAGGCTTCGGTAATTTATAAGTTTTAAAATGCCTTTAGTTTGCGTTTGTGTTGTCTTACTTTTGGTTTGTGTGTTACCATCTTAATGACAGTTTATTGGAGTTTAATTGGATAGATTTTCTACTGTTTTTAACTTGTACTTGTGTTTTGGATTGATGTAAGATTTTGGCAGATGTGGTAATTTTAAGGTAATTTTAAGATTTTATTGATTTTTGATTGACTTATGTAAACAAACCATTGTATTGTATTAACATCAATAAAGAATTTGATTTGATTTGATTTGATTTGATTTGGGGTAATAGAAATTTATACACCGGGTAATCAATTATATTTCCGAATATTTTCTACAGTACCATGGTTTTTTCTCGACTATACTGGGAAACAGTGACAGATCCAAGGATAGGGAAGATCTAATTAAGAACTTTTTCACATCTTCATAAGAATCTTTATAAATGTGTTATTTTTTACATTACTAAGCTTATTTTCGAAATTTATCATTGCCCATTTATATATAAGATTAAAAGTGTAGTTTAAATAAATATTTTAAAGTAATGAATGAGTCATAGAAAGTTTAGATTGTATAGTCAAGAAATTCGAAGTTGTTCTTACATTTTATGCTGATTTGTTTTCAGTTTTTGTTTTGTATGTTGATATGGTTTCATGCCCTCATGGGCTTTTGTCTGTAACTTGTATGTTATATAGTTCTGCAATCAATGAATATTATCTATCTATTTCTCTGGGACTCTTTTGGAGACAGTAACGGATCTAACGACATACAAAAAGGTCCAACTCGATAAAAACGGAATTTGGTTGAAAAACAGAAATAATGACATGGGCGCCAGGCGGAAAACAGGAAGATTTTGAACATGTCCGAACAAAGGATCGGCGGCTGCATTTTCAGCGTGCAGGGGAACGTATAATTGGGAGAATTGGAGGACCGAGATCAATAACACAGCCAGAGACATCGTCTGAACGTACGGTGGTTTCGATTTCGGGCCAGGTCCCGCAGGTCCGTCTCTCGGATTTCTCGCCGGGGAGGAGGCGGCGGCGGCATGTAAAAATATGGAAATTGCGCGGCAGAATGCAGTCCGATCGGGCCGATCGCCGACAGGACGACAACGGCGCATCGCTTTGCATTCGCAGACACATTTAAATTGCTAAAAGGGAACACTATCAAACGGTTTATCTCTCTCTCTTATATGCGATATTATAATCTCGTTGCAAGACAAATGCAAGAACCGGTTATCCCAGACGGAGTCTTGGCCGGCCATCTTGAGGCCGCCGCAGCGCTCACGGATCGACATGCAAACTAGCCAATATAGCCGCGAGTGGGACAGTATGATCAAACTGCCTCCCTTGGAACGGACGCCCATTAAATCTTATCTTTACGGGAGATTTTAATTGATGGACTGTGTATCGTCTCCATTCTCATACTTGGTTTTTATCTAAGCGTTCGACTCAATCTGCCCGATTCGGGTCCATAAGGTGTATTGTAATTAATACGTTGCGTTGATGCAGATGGAACAAGTTGATAATGAGGCACGCAGCGGGGATGCGTCTAGACTAGGAAAATTCATAAAGCGAAAGACGCTGACATACGGCGGGGATTATTTCGAAAACGAGTAAATTGCATTTAAATTAAGGTCGACAACTGAACAAGAAACTTTTTATTTCATACCCTTTACCTACATGCCAAAAACGATTAATGAAATTCAGTTTAACCTTCTCATAAAATAATCCCAGTTTTATTAAATCTTCATCTTCTTCAGATGAAAAGTCCAGAATAATAAAATGTCACCAAAAATATTGTGGTTAGAATCATTAACTTAATATAAAAATCCTCAAGAAACGAAAGAATATTCCAATTCTGAACTTCAAAGGTCGGCAGAGCTTGCTAGCAAAGTCAATTTGACTTTCCAATAGGGTAACTAAGATTTCAATTTATCAATATAAAGCAAAATTATTATTTCTTAAACGAGTAAATTGTATGTAAATTAAGGTCGACAAAGACACAAGAAATTTTGTATTTACATTCCAACAAAAATCCTTCTGTTTTGGAAAAAACGTCTAATGAAGCTCAACCTTCTCAAACGCTAACACTAGTTTTGGTAAACCTTCTCCTTTTTTTGTAAAAAGTCCAGACTAATAAAATGTCTCCAAAAATATTGTGGTTATAAATATCGACCAAAAAAACTACTAGGTTATTTACCTCTTTGAACTAACTTTAAAGGTTGGTAGCAATGTCAATTTGAATTTCCAATAGGTTACCAAATAATTCAATTTATTAATATAAAGCAAAACTGCCAGAAATAGCTTCTTATCTTATTTTCCTTATTTCACATTCTAAAATCTTGAAACTGAATGTATTTTTCATAAATTAATTTCAAAAGGTTTAAATGTGAATCACTCAATAGTAAATCTTCAAAATATTTCTTTGAGTGAATTATATGTAAACTATTAACTTAAGTGAGATGGATAACTGATGATGAAGTTTTGTACATAAATCATTTCTGCAATTTATACTTTGCCAAATACGATAAATGCAATACAATTTACCTTCTCAAATGCTAACACTAGTTTCGGTGAATCTTCACCAAAGAAGAAAAGTCCAGAACAATAAAATGTCACCAAAAATATTTTGGTTAGAGATATTAACTTACAATTTGAAAAAGCTTTTAAGAAACAAAAGAATACAAATTCCTAACTACTAGATTATTGACCTATTTTGAACTAACTTTAAAGGACGACGGAGGTTGGTAGCAATGTCAATTTGAATTTCCAATAGGTTACCAAATAATTCAATTTATTAATATAAAGCAAAACTGCCAGAAATAGCTTCTTATCTTATTTTCCTTATTTCACATTCTAAAATCTTGAAACTGAATGTATTTTTCATAAATTAATTTCAAAAGGTTTAAATGTGAATCACTCAATAGTAAATCTTCAAAATATTTCTTTGAGTGAATTATATGTAAACTATTAACTTAAGTGAGATGGATAACTGATGATGAAGTTTTGTACATAAATCATTTCTTCAATTTATACTTTGCCAAATACGATAAATGCAATACAATTTACCTTCTCAAATGCTAACACTAGTTTCGTTGAATCTTCACCAAAGAAGAAAAGTCCAGAATAATAAAATGTTACCAAAAATATTTTGGTTAGAGATATTAACTTACAATTTAAAAAAGCTTTTAAGAAACAAAAGAATACAAATTCCTAACTACTAGATTATTGACCTATTTTGAACTAACTTTAAAGGACGACGGAGGTTGGTAGCAATGTCAATTTGAATTTCTACTAGGGTACCAAATATTTCAATTTATTGATATAGGTAAAGCAAATCTGTCAGAATTAGCTTTTTTCCTTATTTCACATTCTAAAATCTTGAAACTGAATGTATTTTTCATAAATTAATTTCAAAAGGTTTAAATGTGAATCACCCAATAGTAAATCTTCAAAATATTTCTTTGAGTGAATTATATGTAAACTATTAACTTAAGTGAGATAGACAATTGATGATGAAGTTTTGTACATGTAACATTCCATCAATTTATACTTTGCCAAATACGATAAATGCAATACAATTTAACATTCTCAAATGCTAGCACTAGGTTATGTGACTCCAAATAAAAAATCCAAAATAATAGAATGTCCACACAAATATTGTAGTTAGTCGATAATTTACAACATAAAATAGCTTTTAACAAACAACAGAATACTCAAATTCCAAACTACTAAATAATTAACATATTTTGAACTAACCTCCCAAAAAGGGCTGAGGTTGGTAGCAATGTCAATTCGACTTTCCAAATATTTTCATTTACTAAAATAAAGCAATGATGTCAGAATGAGCTAGCTTTTCTTATTTTTCCTTATTTAAAATTGATTTTTCATAAATTATTTTATAAACATTTAAATTTGAATCAATCTACTTATAGTAAATAATCAAAATATGTCTTTTCATATAGTTACCGTTATAGCAAAAAATCTCATGAAATAAAATGATGAAAGTAATTTTAGGTTTTCCAAAATAAACATAAAAATTCAAGAGAATTTCAATGAGAGTGTCCAATAACTTACTGAAATTGTGATTATTTGAAAAATTGAAAATAAATATAAATGAATATTATGAAATTATAAGTTTACTTCAGATTCTTCTGTTCATCATAAAAATTATTAGTCAACTAATATTCCGAGGAACTTAGATCTAACAAGAAGATAAAGAAATAATGAGTGTTCAGACTCCAACATCAGAGATACCTCATAAATATCTACGTAAGTAGACAAGATTTTTTTATAGCTAAGTTTTAAATTTCAAGCGGAATTTTTCATAGGTCATTAGAGTTTGAGAATGTATATTCTGAGACATCTACGTCTGTGTCTAACGAAGTCTTGACTGATTAGTATTAGATCTTTTCGAATTTCTACTTCTTGTTCTGTCAAAAATATTCAAAAAACTCAAATATACTCTTCAATATTAACTTTACACAACTCTTGGAAAGAGTTAATGAAGAACATGAATAATTCTAACGCTATAATTTGGGAATATAATCTTAGGAAAGTATTTCAGTATTTCTTCCAAGATATATTATCTCTTTATGGGCCATAAATGGACCAGGAAAAAATTTATTAAATTTTTATTTACAAAAAAAATAATTCTTTATTATATCTTTCTTTTATTACTTCGACTTGGGTAAAGTAGAATGGTGCAAAAGCGGCCTTTTTTAAAGTTGTATGGAACTCAAAAAAAAAAACGATTTCTGCAACCCCCTCAAAAATTAGTTAGAAGTTTAAAAATTTTAAGTATTATTTTAGGGAATTCTTTTTGGAAAAAAGTTTCTTCTCTAACCTATGATATTTTTATACAGAACTTTTTTCATGGTTTCTGAGGTTTTGCGCTCCTTGACAGCTGCTGGAGGTCAATAGAGGGATGACATTTGATAAGTAGATTAGGTGATGTGAGGAAAATATTTGTTGGGAGTTTCATTTATTCTCCTTGACCGCCACCATTTCAGTGTAGAGATTTCAAGTCTTTTTGTGGTTTTCAAGGTAGGCCTCACCTCCATAGCCCCTTCAATTTGACTAAGTTTTTAAGAATTTGTAAGTAAAAAAGAATCAAAATGCGGGGAAAATACGTAAATAATGTTAGTATATACCACACATTTGATTATGCACATATTTTCCAAAAAGTATTGAAATGTTGAAAATATAATTTATTCCTTTTTTTTTCTCACAAAATATATGTGATGCAACCCATAAATAATATTTCTTAACCGAAAAAAAAATACTAGTAAATCTTTTTAATTGTCAACATATCCAGGCCAATTTCATAAAAAACCATTGATAATATTATATACCAGCTATATGTGACAAAAAATTTATAAATCAAGACGTAAAACTAAAATTTGATAATAATTAATAACGTTGATTTAATCGCTTTATTTTTACATCCGCTATTTTCTTACAGTCATATATTAGTCTATATAGTAATTTTATTCTGTTCAGCGCTACAACATCTCATAAATTGAATTATTCATCGAAAACACGGAAAGGGCCGTTCAAGTCACCAAATCGAGCCAGTTTAACGTTTTTGATATATAAAACGTCGAATCCGGTTGAATCTGCCACGCTTGCATTTCTATGAACCTCCGAGATAGTAACTGGGAAGAAACCATTAGGATATTTGCGTTCGGGACCGCAGCACGTACTCCGTGGGGAATTTTTCCTACGGAATTTTTCGCTATCCGAGATTACGTTTGGTATATACCGCCATTTAAATCGATAACGGACTCTCCACTCCGGTATTTCGACAAATTTTATGCATTTTATTACAGCCAGGGTTATCGCTACGAATTCGGATGGTTCTATAATGGTTGTTTTTTCATTTCCGACTACTCAGAAGGGGAAAATTTGGGGTTCTTGAGCGAAGCGGAATGGTGACAAATATAGTTGAGTGATTCTCGTACTATTTAGTTAACTGAATTATTGATAAGTGAGATTCGAGTACCTAAATATGGTAATCCTAGGGAGAAATAGGCAGAGTCATAATTTTCTCGTAGCAGTATGTATCTAAATATTAATACCTGAAGATAAAATTTTTAAGCATATTGGGCGCACGAGGAATTGTGTGATTTGGTAGATAGCGTATGCATAGGTTCTTACTCTACTCTTTGAAGATTTAGTAACAATGGAAGCGTACCCGGGGAACCATCGCGCTTTTTGCATACGCGCCCATAGAACTTCACATTAAAAAATCGTCGTTACACAACATTCTGCAGAAAGATTTACATCTTACAGCCTACAAAATTCAAATCGTTCAAGAACTAAACGTTACCGACTATCCACTCCGTCTGCAAATGAAATGCTTTAACGCTTCCCGACATTTGAATACATTCTGTTTAGTTATTAAGCGAACTTCCATTTAAACGGACATGTGAACAAACAAAACTGCCGCTACTGGGCCAACGAAAATCCAAGGCAGAAACATGAACGACCACTTCATAGCCCCAGAGTTATTGTTTGGGCAGCCATATCTGGTGAAGGAATCATTGGCCCATATTTTTTGAAGACCGACGGTATTTCGATATGTTAAGAAATTTTTTGGTTCCAGAACTGCAAGAGTTTGAAGGTTTTAATCTGGAAACATGGTTTCAACAAGATGGGGCCACTTGTCACATCTTCAACAAATCACTTGAGGTTGTCAAAACTTTTTTCCCGGAAAAAGTGATCTCTTGTCGTTGCACTATCAACTGGCCTCTGAGGAGCCCCGATATAACACCTTTTGATTATTTTTCATGAGGATACCTTGAACAGAAAGCGTATGCAAACAAACTACGAACTTAAGAGGAATTGAAGCATAGTATCCGGACCGAAATAGCCCAGAGATGTGATGGCTAATTTCCGTGTTCGATTAGAGGAGTGCCAGCAGCGCGATGGTCAACATTTGGACAATTTAATCTTTGCCACTTAATTGTCCAAAACTTTGTCTAAATTTTAATGGAGACAAACTTGTTTTCTGATTTGTTGTTTTGTTTTTTAAATATACAAATACCCCACAACCTTTAAGGACACCGTGACATGCCCGTTTTCAAAAATATATGCAGTTATTATAGAAATATACTCTTGGACGAAAGAACTTTTTTTTTTTTTTTGACCACTAGTTTTACTAAACACGGCATAAATTGAATGGGCACCAAAAATAACGAAGTATCGACTTTAAAAGACAGAATGGGAATAGTTATCATTGTTTTCCTTCCTTTATCTACGCCCTTGACAGAAAATGAGTTAGTGCCTCAAAAACTTCACGAAACTGTGATGTATTGCTATGAATGTACTTTATGTAAATCAATATATTCTCTATCTTCATTATTATTAAGGTAATTAGTTAGTTCTTATAAATTTGTAGGCCTAATATGTTGAAGCCTTTTCGAATGAACATTTTTTTACTTGAGAATAAATAATCTATTAGAGATATATTAATAAATATGTTAATAAATGGGTTATCAATGAGTCTAAAATAAAATTGACGAATAAAACAAAATTTTTTATGACAATTGTTAGAAATACCTTCATACTGAAACTATTAGGTACTGGTGGTCTTTCGCAGTAACAAAATGTGCCTGTTTGTTAGAATGAGAAAAGCACGTATGAATTTTTTCCTTATACAGAATATTTTAGAATTACTTGCAAATAAAGTAATTTTTGAGACATTTTTATGTTGAGTTAAAAGCAACATTTAGAATTAAGCAATGTGATGATTTTGTTTCATCATTTTTATGTGCGAAACTTATTCATCATAATTTTCCTACTTTTCATTATTTATATTTCTCGTGAAATTTAAATTTTTCAAAATCGAATCGCAAATTTGACAAAATAATTTTGTTAAAAATGATATTTTTCTCTTATGCATTACATTAAAAAACTTTTTTTGTCGCTTTGAGTAATTAATTCTTGATTATAAAATAGGAACCATCCCAAGATAAATATGATAACTCACTTAGGTACATGCATGATTGATGATTCGCAAATTGTGCATTATCTTTCTGCACTTTCAGAAATATCTTTATAATGGTACAACAGAGGGATAAAAGGATATGTGTATTATTATGCTCTTCAAGGATAATCACATAACTGCATTCAGCATGTTTAGAATAATTTATGTTTAAATAATGATTCGCAAATTGCTTCGTGACGTCTGACAGATGATTAATCAGAATAATTAATCAAAGAGGTGGGGAAGTGAGTAAATAATTCAGGTACATCATAAATTGAAAAATTTAACAGTCCGAACGCTTAATGACGAATAAACGAAGTAGGTACATAAAATCCCGCATTTTGCCTCGAATCTTTGAAAGAGAAAGGAGCCACCTTGGACATTTTTTCGAAGAAATATTCTTAATCACAACGATGATGCCAACTGCGGCTAGTGGACGTTTGTCATACAACATCGCAGTGGCGGATTTAGATATTTTCCGCTAGAATATAATAAAGAAGAGAGCTGAGTATATTTTGAAATTGATCGGTTTGTTAGTCTAAGAGGTAGGTAATTGAAAAAACATTTTTTGAAAATTTTATTTTTCCGATTTCTCAAAATCTCAGGAAATCTATCTTTGGTGTAACTCTTTCGAATTACACAAGTTGCATTGCGATGGGCTGACCTGTTAGTTATAGGAGGTTTACATACAAACACATACAAACAGCCATACAGATATTATTAAAATAGTCATAACGGCTTTCTAGTACCTCAAAACTTCGAGATCTGAAGGAAACTCGATTTTCCAAAAATCGGGGTGAAAAAACATCCCAATATTTGAAAATTTTTAATTTTTTGTAATGTAAAAATTTTGACTCCAAATTTGCCGCCCCTAAAATCTGCCGCCCTAGGCTTCAGCCTGCTGTTAAATCCGCCACTGCAACATCGCGGAACCTAATGAGGTAGACAAGATTCTTTGGAGTGTGCGTAATAATTGCAATCACATCGGCTCTATCAACAGTTGCTGCTGAAAGGGGTCACAAATTTACGTCCATTTATATTCATTCAACTGTATGTCAGGTATTTCCGTAATTTCATTTGATGGCTTAGAGTCGACGGTCTGAGGAGAAGTTTGCGCTCGGTTTAGAGGAGTAAAATTAGGTTTATAGCCACTTTTATCACCTTTTAAAGGATGTGGATGATCGTGTCTTCCTCGGTATTCTCTGGGTTGCCCGCATGAACTAAACAAACAGATGGCACTTTCGTGAAAAATAAATGGAATAACCCATGAATCACTTAAGAGTTTCCTATTGTTTTGTGGTGAATTGAATTTGATGACGTTCAATTCACTTGAGAAATCGATTACAGATGACCAACTGACCGAAATGTAGTGAATGTTTTATTTTTATTTTACTGACTACCTACATATTTATCTACTTTTTGTTTTTTCAGATACGTGCAATTCCTATATCAAGTTTGCTAAATTGAAATTGATCTCATATCTACCTTGTCACTTATTCTTTAGTCCCATTTTATTTTTTCGAATACGCACACATTCTTTGTTTACTTTTCATATTATTTATTTACTTGAAACACTTGGCTTATGTTTCACTAAATAAAAATATTTAGATACTGTATTTAGCAGTAACGAATAGTCGACATGTTTCGAGTTATGAACTCATTATCAATACTGACTACAGGAGAGTATTACATCTTATTTTATAAAACAGACAAAAGCAAAGGTGATACCTGAAAATCAATTTGTTCGTTTACAAGGGGTAATTGACTATTATGGGCGGAACTTATTTCGAGAATTTCAAGAAGGTCAAGGCGCTTTCCTTTGTTACCGGAATGTAACAATCGGGTTTTGTTGAAATCCAGGAAATGATTGAATTTTATACAATTTTCAGAGAAGCCAGTAGTATTTTTATTTTGTAAAATTGACTTTTTATGTTCTTCAACACGAATGTTTATATTCCTTTCTGTTTATCCAATATAGAAAGCAGGAAATTCGTGCAAAATATTTTGTAAACACCACTGTTTTCTCCGATGTTAGATTTTTATTCATTATTGATCAAGAATGACTTCAAGTTTCTTCTATTTGTACAAATTATTTTAACGTTATTTTTTAATAGTCTGTTACAAATTTAGCTAATCAAATTCGGCACATAATTTATTGGAAAGTATTTTGGTTCTTCATTGATAGTTTGCGTGATATTCAATGCAACAGATACTTTATTCGTTTCTTCCCAATTCATCAGTTATCACTTATAATTCTCCTGTTCAAAGTTAAACATTTAGTTATAGGCAAGAATTACGAGTGACATTCACTTCAAATTTTAAAAACTAAATCAAATATTTTCATCTTAAGATAATTAATATTATAAAAGCTCAAGATTTTTCTCGATTCTTTCAAAATATATGTAAGATATGTAGCACTCTACATTAGCAATCAAAATATTTTTTGTAATATTTAGCTTCAATAAATTTTGTTGGTATTCCTGTGAAACCAAACTATGAAGTATATCTCTGTAGTAGGTTGGAAGTGAGCCAAATTTCGAAAATCACATTGAATTAACTCAAAATGCAAAAGAAAGTGAACTCTGGCGTTATTTTAAAGAAAATATGAATATGTGGGATGAAATAAAATGGTCGTTTTATGAAGAATCTTCAAATAATGTATTGGTAAATAAGTTGTTGTTTACTTTCATTGATTTGTTTCCTTGTATCCAATTCATTGAATAAAGCAAAAAAATATATCACTAGAGCAATGCTCTAGGAAGTCTAGGAAATCACAGAAGAAAGAAAACTATTCAGCTCAAATTGCAATCCAAAGTTGATGAATGAGGTTGATCCATTCTCAAGTTTTTTCTCTCAAAAACTACTTGGTTATTAAGGGGGAATTTTGAATTGTACCTTTTGATTTTGTTAGTTATTTTGTGTGCAGATAGTTTGTGGTAGGTTAGTTTCATAAATGTAAAATGGCATGTCCGTTTAAATAAATAAATAAATAAGCGGCTACCATATGCATCTTTTTACTCATACTAATGATTCATCAAAACAGTTATTTTGGGAAAAGGGACTTAAAGCCAAAATCAATCTCAATAAATCAATTCACACCAAATTGTTTAAATTAAATTTCACACTAAGTCCCGTACATACAGGCTTGATCAGAAGTTACAAGACATACTCACTTTTTCCAATTCTAAGAGGTGAAACCGAAGCACTTGTATAGCTTGTACCATCTGAAACAAAATGGAGAATAATTAAAGTCGAGATAACATTAAGGCTACTTGCAACAATAACCATAAACTATTAAATCACCGCCTTCCGGAGCGAATTAGCGGTCGGTTGTTTCTTATCGGTTAGGCGTAGGTGGACAATCACAATAGAGGGACGGTCGTCTCCGTACAACGGAAAATTACATATAATGGCAGAATTCCAACTGGAGAGAACCGACAAGCCGAAACTTTGGTCTGTCTCCCTCTAGCCGTTACCGCTCCCCAACACCCATCTCTTTTCGTTCCTCATCACCCACGAAGGGGAAGGAATCAGGAAAAAACTAATTTGTTTCGAATCAGAAATAATTCGACTAACTACCGATTGTTTCGTTCCTTCTCTCCATTTGCAGGAATTAGTTTGTTTGGTTTGGATTTTTTTCAGTCATCAATTTTTTTAGTCGAAAATAATAGACTATTGCAGCGTATCGAAAGTTAACAGTCATGTGCTTAAGTAGTTTTTTTTAATCCTTTTTAAAACTTATAGGCAACGATTTTTGAATTTTTTTTTTGATGATGATGATATATATATATATATATATATATATATATATATATATATATAAATATAAATATATATATATATATATATATATATAAATAAATATATATATATATATATATATATATATATATATATATATATATATATATATATATATATATATATATATATATATATATATATATATATATATATATATATATATATATATATATATATATATATATACAGGGTGTTCCAGAATAACGTCAGAAAATTTCAAGAGGTTATTCCTGAAGACATTTTAAGAAAAAAGTTCTTATAAATGTAGGTCCGCAGATGCTTCCTCACCGAAATAAAGGATGTTGAAGTTTGAAACATTGTAATAGCTTCCCAAGCTCTATACACTAGTGTTGCAATTTTGTCCAAATCTGTTCAGGGGTGGAGAATATAGTGGTACCGTGAGTTTCATTAACCCATATTTTTGAGGGTGGATATTATTAATAAATAGACAAGAGATAAGCAGTGAATTTGAAGTCTATTGAATAAATTTTGTCTCTTGCTTCAATTTGATATTCTCAAGCGTTTTCTTTTTTACGAAATAGAAAGCAAAAACCTTTCAAAATACTAAATCTAATTTTGGTATAAGTTCGGCACTACGATTGAGAGTAGTCATGACGACATTTTTTATTCTTAAACATTTTTTTCCAGGAAAATGTTTTAAAAGAGTTATGCTCAATTATCTTGAAAACTTATATATGTATATATATATATATATATATATATATATATATATATATATATATATATATATATATATACAAGTTTTGAAGATAATTGAGCACAAATATCTATATAAAAATAGCAGCGGTTGAGGAAATATACCCATTTTTGACAGTATATATATATATATATATATATATATATATATATATATATATATATATATATATATATATATATATATATATATATATACATATATGGATTTATTTCGACCGAACGAAACTGTCAAAATATGGGTATATTTCCTCAACCGCTGCTATTTCTATATAGATATTTGTGTTTAATAATTTTTTCTTCAGTAGTGACAGAGCTCTGCTGCTCACGTGTTTTTTGCGTTTTTTCCGGAGTTAGTGTACCTAATCTACGTCACTGCCATTGTTCAGTTTCATTTTCTGACGTACAAGGTTTTATTCACGACTTGAAGTCTCTATTATCGATAACAACTTTTATAAAATAATTTTGATAGCAATTATGACATTGGCAAAAGTCGTAAAATTGATTCACTCCAGTACATATTACATATAGTCCTTTTTACATCTCACTGACCTTATATAAACGCGCTGAAACTTAATACCTATACTACAATGCCACAAGAAAAAAGCATCTCAAGTTATGAAGGTTAGATGGCTTAACCCAGTCAAAGTTCTTGGAAATACTAAATTGAGGTCTTGTAGCAATTTCTTGCGATTATTTGCATTCAATTAGTTAGAAACGGCGTAAAAGATTGAACGGAATAGTGGACAAACGGACCATTAAATTCGAACATACTAAGTTGTTAAAACTGTTGTAACGGCCGACTTGGGTCGAACTGGCTAAAAAGTAATAACAAACCGTTTTTCGAACGTGTTTAGCTGAGTTCGGTGAGAGCACCGTGGATAATTGATTTTTGCGCCAGGGCAAGGCCATTTTCATCAATGGCAATGAGCAAAGATGCATCTGGAGAGAGTTGAATTGACTACATCAAATTTGACGTTCTGTAATTTCGAATAAGTGAAACAAAAATTGTGGGTTCGAATCTTAATGAAAGCAGAAGTTTTACTGTGAAATTACAATGAATTACACTGATATGAATCTTTGACGTCTTAATTAGCATCAGAGATATTTAGCTGAAGTTATATGGGGATAAATTTTTTTGGATTGTCAGCCAATATGAAGCATCTGGCACACCGCAGCCAAGAGCTTGAAGAATAAATATTATAACGGTTGATTATCGTCATGATTACATGCAATTTTTTGTCCACAAAAAAACACTCAATCAAGAGCTTCGTTTGAACATATAGTAGGTTATTTATTTATGATTCCAGAAAGAATATTAAAACAGTGTTCTGAATTAAGTGCGAAATAAATTTCTTGAAATTTTTGATTCATTTGGTTAGTCTGATTTCTACAAGAATTCATTGGGCGTATAATAATTATGAACGTACCTACAGCACGGCCGATCTCTATTTAATTTTTGCAAATAACTCTTGATGGATTTACGATTCAAAAAACCTCAAAAACTCGGATAATTTGAGGAGAAATCAATTACGCCAAAAATAAACATAATTTTATAAAAACAATTTTTTTAACAATAAAATTTTGAAAATAATTCTAAATTAAAACATTCAGCAGGTGACATAAACTTGAAAATAATTAATTTATATATTTTTTATTTCATAAAAATCATTTCTGAATCTTGACGCTATTCAGACAAATCAAAAAAAATACCTTCGTCCTTCAAAGTCCTAGTGTTAATTAAACCATCATAATTAATTGTTATCAAGATTTTTACCGTTATTATATAGTTTCAAAAACTGTTTTATTTCCTATCTTCATGAAATTACTTCTGAAAATTTGATAAAGTCAAAAATTATTTGTAATTTCATCATTTTATTTTATTTTTGATGTGTATAGATTATAAATGAAAAGGTTTGATCTATTTTCAATTTCTTTGTCAATAAAGCATTTGAAGTATTACGAAGTGTATCTAGGACTTGTATTATTTATGTATCAAATATAATCTAATCGATTATAAATAAGTACGATTATCTGATTATTATCAGCTAGAGATTAGAAATAATACTATTTCGAGTGATCATATTTGTGTCATATGTTCCTTTAGACCAGTAACCAATTAATTGATGACTAACATAGAAAAGTTTGTATCAAACCTTTAATAATATAATTATTTCATTTTTATGAAAAGTTTCACATAAGATTGATTTTAGAGAACGATTTGAAAAAATTATAGCACTGTTGAAATTACAGTAGGTATTAAAATTTGTAATTTATTATTTTTTTTTCTGATTTTAATATTTTATTATGATTTTCATTATGATTTTTAACAATACCTTGGTCATAGGTAGAGTGAGGAAATATTCCATATTTATTGGTGTTTGGAACTTCAATTTTTTTTTTATTTGTTCAAAATATAATGAGATATAAGTATCACGAAACTTTTTAAAATAGGTATACTTTCTAATGACGAAACCCCACAAATTATTCTTGAACCTGCTGTATTAAAGTCCAAAATTCCCATTTTTTACAGTTACCTAACAAACTGGAACGTGAGTAAATCCAATGTTCACAAAAGGTGTCGCTGGTCCGCCACTGAGTGGCAAGTTGGCCGCGCGGAGTAAGTGGTTCGTAGTATTCCATACGGACGGTAATAAACGCCGCACGTATACGCAGGGTGGTCCATTCAAATTCGCTGGAACGTACTCGTACACAATCGACACGGTTTTGGATCGCAATATCTGTGAAATTGGTACCAGTTCATCGGATTCCGATACGTGCGTATGTGGCACCGTGTTTTTATAGGGAGGACCTCGTAGGATCATAAATCTAATTGGATATCCAAATATTTATGGTGAATGCCTAATAAATCATGAAAACTATTAACTTGTTACTACTCGGGCATTGTGACCCTCGAAAGGGGGGTGGAGCGGGGACAAAATAAAGAAAGATCATGAAATGCGACACTATTATAGTGGGACATAATTTCTACGGAGACTTGATTTATTTCATGGAATTGGCACGTTTTATGTCTTATAGTTAAACGATCATTTGCCTATTAGCCCATTGACGGCTGTCCTTTTCAAATAAAGTCGTCATTCACTACATCTAGAAGTATTTCCATTGTGGGAGGTGATGCATGAACGTAAAGTACCGATGAATTTCGTGTAAACCGTTTTTTTCCGTCATACTCGAAAGGAAATGAACAATTATAAAAGAGCGATTAAAATAATAAAACTTTGTTTTATATATAGGTATATATATATATATATATATATATATATATATATATATATATATATATATATATATATATATATATATATATATATATATATATATATATATATATATATATATATATATATATATATATATATATATATATATATATATATATATATATGAGTGTGTGTGTGTGTGTGTGATAGATAGTATTTAATGATTCCAGAACCATATAAAATACAAGTTACAACTGACAGTTAAGTTTGACAACAAATTAAAGAAAAATAAATAAAAACTGAATTTCTCGACTATTTAGCAACAAAACTAATCTAAAGTTTATAGATAGGAACTTATCTATACTTTTTCCAAACATTTATCTAAACCACAATCATAGTTAATAATGATACAATAAAATTCAAAAAAATAGACTCAATTTGAAAAATTTTCACATATCTTGATCGAATATTAATGCCTTTCTTTGCAGATATCCGAAATTATATTTTTGAGAAACCACATTCGTTCTATTTCTAGTAGAATATTCATATTTCAGTGCCGAATGTTCAAACAAGTTCCTGTTTTCAATCACAAAACGAACAATTTCTAAAATATACAAACTTAGCACTGTCAGAATGTTCCAGTCAGTGAAGATACTTCTACAACTTTCCTGTTTCATTTTGAACACACTGCATAATAGTTATTTATGTACCAAGTGCGTTATATAGATCCTAACGACCGGAGGGAAATATTCGGCCCGAGAGCCTTTGGCCCGAGGAATGAATGTTGCCCGATGGGCGTTAGGATCTAGTAACGCACGTGGTGCATACAAGATTTTACTTTTCACGAAAATATTATTTTATTATAATGAAAAAATTTTAAAATCGTTTCATTGCTCCTATCCATTTTCCTTCTCATAGTAGGCATGCCATTTGTTGATATTTTGACGTTTGTGAATATATAATATTTAGTGAATGTCATTGCTGCTATCTTTGTGTAGTCTTATAGAAATAATGGAAATGGAAATGAATTTACCCAAGAATATCATAGAAAATGCAGCCAAAACTGCGAATAATTCATCCATAAATAATCCAAAGTCGTATACGACAAGGATTATGAAATATTTAATCAATGGAAGTTGCTTCATTTCTCCTCGTACAATTAGCGGGCGTTATGATCCATTATGCCCGCTCATTACGCCCTAGGGCATAATGTATTTATAGCAACCGTAGCTAAGGTAAAATCAACAAATAATATACAAGTGAAAAATAAACATACATACATACATATATATATATATATATATATATATATATATATATATATATATATATATATATATATATATATATATATATATATATATATATATATATATATATATATATATATATATATATCAGTGGCGGCTCGTGAGGTTTTGGTTCAAGGAGGCTACAAGAGGTGTTAAAAAATACACCATAGACGAAAATTTTTAGGATTTCAAGGTCAACCGCCTTATAATTTAAAGAAAATCAAAGTAAAACAAGCACCCTAAGCTATTAATTTGTTTTCACTTTCGAGTGTCTACCTTGAGACCTACAACTCCTATTTACAATATTCACAAAAACTCTTCTCAGCCAATTAATCAATTCATCTATTCATCAAATTTTTTTTTCTTTCACAAAATAGGTACCTACCTACCTACTTAACGAATTTGTTAACAGCTGGTGAGAGCAAATAAAAAGTTATTATATATTTTTGAAGATTAGCGGGATTCTGCGATCTTTAACGTTAGCAAAATGATCTATAATATCCTCATAAAATTTTTTGTCTTTCGCCAAAAGTTTTACCAATTCCTTTTCAATAGACAACAAACTAATATTTTTCAAACGATCCTGGCTCATTGAATTTCGTAAATAAGTTTTAATTCTCTTAAGAGTGGAAAACGAGCACTCTACGGAAGCCGATGTCACCGGGATAGAAACAATTAGACATAAAGAGTTTATAAACTTGGGGTAAATCTTGATTCAAATCATTATCAAAAAGGTATTTAATAGTCCTCACATGATTTTCAATTTGCCCCAAAATTTCATTGTCATTATAAACAACACACAGTTCACTTTTTATGGCCACCTTATCAAAAAAAGTGTATTTTTGACATAAATTTTCCAAAAGGTTATCTGGAAAATTAGCCGAAATTCCGGTTAACAAATTTTTACTGAGTAAGTCGAAGAAATGCAGTTCTTTCAAATCAGAGAACCTTATTTCTATTTGACCCCTAATAGTATCCAAAATTTCATGAAATATTTTCTTATAGTGAAGCTCCATATCTGCGTAACTGAATTTCTTTCGTTTTGGGCTAAATTGAGTCGTATCATCAGTAGTTTGAAATACAGAAAATAGTTTTTTAAAATAAACTTCTGCACGAAATTCTGAAATTTTTTCCAAAAGAAACTTGAGCCGATTTCGTGAGTAAATTACATCTGAAAACTTGTGCTGTAAGATTTGAAAAACTATTTCTGTTTGTTCAAAAATTAATTTAAAGATGTTTAAAAAATATATGAATTCCTTATCTTGTAAGTAAGATATTAATCCGCGTGCTGTATTTAAAGTTACTTTATCGGTGGAAAATTTCTCACTTTCAACTAGGTATAGAATTAAATCCTCAAATCCTAAGCGGCCCCAAACAGAGACATTTTCACTAGTAAAAAGTAAACACTGCCAACAAAATAATTTATTTTTTACCCGTGATCCGGTTAGGCAAGGATGTCTCTCATAATTCCTTGTATTAAAACCGCGGTTTTGTTGTCTGTTACGCTGCACCAAATTGTTTAATTCAGGGGTAGATCGCATTGTTTTTATCAAAACTTTATCCTCATAACTTAGTGCACTAAAGTTATGGGATAACAAATATTCCACTAAGTCACCATTGGAATTTTTGAAATTAACTTCATTAACCAAACTCATTTTAAAACAATACGCGAGCAATATAAGTAAACACGCTGCCATTAGTAACTACGATTACACTACGATTCAATGCTTTCCAACGAATTCACTCGATGTCACGCGAAATTCTATAGTTGTGATTGGTCGACATTGTATGAGACTCAGGCTGCATCCGTGTTGACATTTACATGTGTTTTGCTTTTCTATTGCAATGAAGTATTCATTCCCAGTATTTGCACCGTTGTTTGCTTTTCTGTGGCAGGCATAATGAACGTTGAGAATATACCTTTCCATGCCTCCGCAGCGTTGCCACAAATCTTGAAATGAATGAAATGCAGTAAATGTAAACCTTCAATCTAAATAATAAATTATATTATATAATGTAGGTTGAAAGGAAGGTAGGTGCATAAAATAATATGATTTTGATTAATATGAATATGCTGAATGCTGACTATTCAATATAATGTATTAGTGGTACACGGAATATTATTGAGGAGGCTTAGCCTCCTTTGACTAGCCGCCCCTGATATATATATATATATATATATATATATATATATATATATATATATATATATATATATATATATATATATATATATATATATATATATTCGTATCCGCTTAGTTTCCATTTACGAATCTTACATAGATTATCAAAATGGGTCCGCTAAATTAGTGAGATGCGAGGTCGATAGCAAAAGCCGAAGAACAGCAGGTAAAGTACTCTGGCATTATAATAGATAATCACTTGAGATGGCATCGCTATGGGTTTGATTGGACTGAAACTTTGTCCGTTGTTGAATAAATTTAAATACTTGAAAAGTAAATGGACGCATAGCAGATCTGAATTTGATATAGGTCGGCACTAGTTCAAATCAATTTATCGCTTCGATAAAAAGGCGTTCATTATATTAAATTCTTTTTTGTCTTCTGCTATCTATTAAATTTGTATGCAATTTGTTTTTATAGAATGCAATTCATTGATTTATCAATATTTCAGATATGTCAAAGTTGTTCAATTTGTGGATTTATATAGCTTGTTGTTGCTTCGTAAGTCTTCATTCTTTTTGTTGTTTCGTCTTCATTTTCAAGGTACCTACCTTGTTTGATTTATAGATTCTTCCTTAGTTTTAGTTTCGTTGATCCCAAGATGAGATCCTTATTTTGGCGTCTTTATGTTGTCCTTTTCGATGCTACCAACCTAAAGAATAGGTGCAGATAAATTGCCCACCTATTCTTCAATTCACCAAGGCGAAGTACATGGGTGTAATCCACGACTGTAGGCTTGCATGGAAGCCTCACGTGAACCACTGCACAAATACTGGTTTTTGAGATTTTGTGCTTCTCCATAACTTAGATAGTTGAAATTTTGAATGTGGATAAGGTTGATGTACGGGGACTTTCTTTCAATGGTTTCAACGTTTTTCCCAAGCAGCCGCCATTCTTATTTATGGATTTCTGGTTTTTCGTGGTTTTAGAGGGTTTGCGCGCCTCCAGAGCTTCTGCTCTTTGAGTTAGAAGGATAAAATGTTGTAGGTGTACTGAGTTGATATCACGGATGTTCCAACTGGAAGTGCCAATTCATTCATTTCACAGAAGTAATTTTGTTGAAATTGCAAGCATTCATGAGAATTTTCGAACATTGTGCATATTTACATCCAAATTCATCTAAAAGGAGCTGGAAACTTGTACGTGACGTCTGATGATGTTAGGGATGTGCTATTTGAAGCTTTAAAATATTTTACCTCGCAGGTTTCCAAGCTTTATGTATTTCTTTAGCCACTCAAAATTGATTTAAGCCTTTAAACATTTATATACGAAAAAGATAAACAAAGAGAAAAAATAACGATCTCAGAGAAGGTGTGTTTGCTGCTCGTTTTTTCAAAGCTTCTGCCTTACAACTTCTGTGAGGTGACGACAAACTGTCTATTCAGTGAAACATCAAAAGTAGAATATTGAAATAAGTGCGTCCTTTGGATTTAATAAGTAACACCGAACTGTACTTCGTTCGCCCAGTCCATACTAATCAAACTGGAAATCCCGACTCTTCAAATAATATGACTGGCTGTGAAGCTACAAAATTTACGACGACTTCACGGTCTCTCCCATGAATATTTTAAAGGTTTTTAATTGGCGCAGCGGGTGGTCAATTGAAAGTTTTAATAACGCTTTCTACAAATGTTACACTAAATCCTGAACGGCCTTTCCGCTATTTCATATTTATAAATAACGAACGCCTGGTTGGAATACGCAGGCCGGACTGGTTCAGCACCATCGTGGAATGGACATTAAATTAGAAGGCAATTTAATGCCCAGCGATTGATTCTTCTAAAACGGAAGAATTGATCGCTGGGGAAGACACAACTGGTGGAATAATTCATCAATCAGAATTTGAACGAACTCGTCACATGGATTTCTCAAAATGTAATTGGATGTAAGGTAGTTACTCTCAGGTATAAGGAGCAGATCTCAACATAGGTACTTATTTCTGATGATGGAAGCAATTTTGCTTTAAAAGGATCCGTTTGTTTGTATCTGTATGTTTAGTATTTATCGCTGTATTGTTTTATTAAATCTTTTTGGATTTTTAAATTGTGTAAACGTCATAACATAAATTTTGAAATTAATATTTATTTACTTCCCAATAAATTATGTGCCTAATTTGAGTAGCAAAATTGTTAATAGATTACCGAAAAATAACGTTAAAACAATTTGTAAAAATAAAAGAAACTTGAAGTCATTCTTGGCAAATAATAAAGAAAAATCTAACCTCGGAGAAAACAGTGGTGTTTACAAAATATTTTGCGACGAATGTCCTGCTTTCTATATTGGACAAACAGGAAGGAATATAAACATTCGTGTTGAAGAACATAAAAAGTCAATTTTACAAAATAAAAATACCACTGGCTTCGTTGAACATTGTATAAAATTCAATCATTTCCTGGATTTCAACAAAACCCAATTGTTACATTCAGGTAACAAAGGAAAGCGCCTTGACCTTCTTGAAATTCTCGAAATAAGTTCCGCCCATAATAGTAAATTACCCCTTGTAAACGAATAAATTGATTTTCAGGTATCACGTTTGCTTTTGTCTGTTTTATAAAATAGGATGTAATACTCTCCTGTAGTCAGTCTTGATAATGAGTTCATAACTCGAAACATGTCGACTATTCGTTACTGCTAAATACAGTATCTAAATATTTTTATATAGTGAAACATAAGCCAAGTGTTTTTTATTTCAAAGTTTATACTTTATTCTAATATTTATTTATTAATCTAAAGCACGTTTCAAAAGCACATGTGTACATTAGTTCAATAAAATGGCGGTGTAGCAAACTGAAATTATTTATAATAAAAGATTAGTTAATAATAAAAAAAATTACGAAGTAGTGCAAATAATAATTTCGTAAGGTACATTTCGGTGAAATTTAAAGTTCTTTAAGTGGCAACTGAGAGCATCAAGGAAAATTTTTATTGAACAGACAGAGAAGCTAAACTAACTACTACTAAAAATAGAAAAATGCATATAACAAGTTTTAAAAGAAGAAGTCCCATGATAAATGAAGATGTCACGTGAGTTTGAACAGATTAATGAAGTCCCATAATGAATAAATTCTTGTCAAGTGATTTTGGACAGATTAAAGGAACTAGATATTATATGCTCATTAATAGAAAGCACGAAGTGTTGGTTTGGTAATGTAAATTGATACTACTGGAAATTAAGCTTCATTCTCTTATTTTATTTTAAAAATCTGAACTGAAATAGTGGTTTCCATTAACCAAGTCATTGTATAGTATAATCTTCTTTATTGACAGACGTACCTATGATTTTATTTTGAAATACTGAAACTTTTTTTCTTCTGATACGTTATAAAGATTAAATGGATAAATAATCAGCAAATAATTGATTCAATTCCATGTTTCTTCAAATGCACTTCAGGTTGATATTTTCCAAATAAAACTTATGATAAAATATTATATATAATAATATTTTATATTAAATTATTAGAAGTTACTGTCACAATAAATGTTATCTGAATATCAACTGTATCATCTATAAGAGTATCAAATCGGTGATAGTACAATACTACAGGGCGATATTTAGTTTATAGAATACAACATTGTATAAGAACATGATATTCCTTCGAAAAATTGTTGACCTGATCTGCAAGTAAAACGTCGGCTAATGTCTTGTAACAATGGATTACAACTAGTTCAACATAATGATAATAATTTCGTTCTTTTCAAAAGTTGCCTTAAGGCAAGCAGTAATAAAACTTCATTGTGTTGGATAATGTATTCCGAAAATGAATGGATACATGAAGAGTATTTTGAATAGAAGAATTGTACTGAATAATCACAGGAGTGAAAAATATTGTGTAAGATAATTATTTATCTTGAAATTTGAGTTCATTTTTCTTTAAATTTGCATTTGAAATTCTTCGATTCAAATGAAAACAAGTCAAGGACTTGTAAGGAAAATTAGATATTATTTTTACACGTTTGAAAATTTAGGCGCAAAAATAGGATAATTAGGAAAAATTGTCAATAAATTTAAATTCAATTTTTTTCTAAATTTATTGAAGCTTGTATAGATTGTTTCATTTTATCTATTTCTTCGATTTCGTTCAAGTGAATGTAATTTGAAGACTCTGAAATGGGTACTTTCATAATATTCCTCATTCCAAATCAGAAATTTTCATCAAAAAACAGGAAAAATTTCCCAAAATATTGAAGATTGAATTCAATTATAGCTTAGACTATTTATGCTCTCTTAAATTAGCAATTTATATCATCTCCGCTATAAAACATAATAATACACGATTGTTTGCAAATCCAACTAATAAGCACTATTAATCAATTATTCATAAGCTACACTGCTACATCATTATATCTTAATTATTTCTAGACCTACCACAGCAAATAAAATTTTAGCCGCTCAAAATAATATCAAAAAAAACATCCAATGAAGAATATTTATATTTTCAGAGCTTGAAGTATTTTAAACACATGAAACAAAAAACTTGAAGAATCGAAATTAATTTGAAAAAAGAGAATAATAATATATGTTGTTTTTTTATGATCGGTATTCGAGGTCTTAGGTAAATAATTTTTGAAATTGTGAATTAATTAAAGAATTGAAAATTTAAAGTCAAACTTAATCAGTTATACGATTATATGAATCATATAGCAATATATGTGATAGGACAAAACGGCATTCAAAGTGTTAATAGACTAACAATTTCAAGGCAAACGAAGATAGTTTCAATTTTTTAAAAAGTACCGTACCTTGTTTCAGGTCCATCAATATAGTACTGATGGATCAACATCAGAGAGGGTTACATGCATTGGGGTATGCGGACCCAAATTGAGGAGCTCTTTGCCCCTGGAAAGTGAGTGTATTAAGTGGACCTCCAAGGGGGCGCACATTTACATAATACCAAAATACCGTAATTCCATAAAGCACCTGACCGGAGGCAATAAGGTGACTCAACTATCGAGGACATTGTGGTGTCCAGGGAAACGAAAAATTCGATGAACTCGCGAAAAGAGCATCAAGGTTAACACCTGCTGAACCTTTCTGTGGGCTTAGAAAAGACCAAAACAAGTCAGCAGTCCAACAATGGGAAGTGGATAATAGAACAATCGCCTGGAGGAACACTCCTAGACTTGCTCAGGCAGAGAAATTTGTGGTACTTTCATCGACCTATATAGCAGAAAGCTTCTGAAGCTGCCACAATCTGAGCTTCTAATGGTGGGACCGCTGACGGAACATTGTCGGTACAAATATATTTTGTACCAAATGGGAAAGTCAGCAGATGAGACTTGCAGGTTCTGTGGATAGCAAGTAGAAACAGCTGAACACATGGGTTGCACATGTCCAGAGCTAGTTGACCTAAGAACCATGCATATGGGGAAGCCAGGCCTGGATCCTCACGAGGTAATAGCTAAGGCTCCTAAGGATGCTGTCGGATTTGTCAACGCCATTGATGGCCTCCTTGAATTATAAAAAAAAGTGAGGTTAAGAACAAAAGATCCATGTGGTCGCAGTTCTAGGAAGTTGATCCAAGCCGTAACGACCCCAGTCCATTACCAATAATAATAACAATAATGATGACAGTAAAAAAAAGAACCCGTGCTGCCATATGTGCCACTAGAAATTGAAGTGGTTGTTGAGAACGATAGAGCTCGCATATACTGGAACTATGCTTTTCCCACAACTCGGCAGATCTACGCAATAAAGCCAGATATAGTCCTACTGGACAAAGTGCTCAGAGAATTGTTTGTTGTCGAGTTTTCGTCCCCTGCCGAAAATAATGTGGTGATGAAAGAAGAGCAGAAAGGGGAAAAATACAGAGATTTTATGTTCGAGCTGAGGACATTATACCCAGGGCATAAAGTTAGGATGGTCGTACTAATCACAAATTGTCTAGGCGGAATGAGAGCTAACTATGTGACATAATTGAAGATTATTCCGGCATGCAGATTTCTGGCCAATTAATTGACGCGCAGAATGCAGAAAGCAGTGTTGCTCGGTTCACTTCGAGTCATCAGGTCCCATGAACTATAGAGGCCGCTTGCAGCTCATCTCTTTTGTTAAGGGACGCTGCAAGGGCAGGATGAAGAACTACTCCAAGGAATGTGTCAGAAGATTTTAGTGAGTAACCAGCAACATCTGGAATCTCACACATCCCTAAGAATGCGTGCGGGATACTCTCAGGGTAGTCTATAAAAGATTTTTCCTCTCACACGGACGTGAAAAAAAAATTATAATAGTTCTAGATAAATATCTTAGATAACATATTCGTTCAATTATTAAAGAACACGTTTGAAACTATTTAGGTGCCTACTAAATTATTCCCCGATTAAGTTCTCAATATAATAATAACAACGCCTACTAACACCATAATGAATATAAATGGGAAGAACTACTGTTTTAATGAATTCTGATACTTTTCGTATTGAATTCGAATTTTGACGGAGTTAACCATGAAAGATGATGACCTCTCAAAATCAATTTGGTAGTCGTTTAGTAACCAAAGAAAAAATTAACTTGATGAAATTAATAAGATATCCCTTGACGTGTATGAGCATTAAAACGATAAAAAAAATCGTATGAGGCAATTTAAATTTTCATTAAGATTTGATATTATGTTTAATATCAGGTTTCCAGTCTATACTTATCCGCACACTAGGCTGTCCGGTGGGTGGGGCAGCAAACAGCAGTGGCTGCTACCGAGGTTGCTTATAGCCGCTCATTACAGTACAAAATATCAGAAGAAAATTGAACAATATACTACATAAATTCATCTTCTTTTTATTTCATACTAATGAGGTCGCCGGTAATACACTAGTTGCCTATAATTCAGCCCGTAATGATCTTGCCTTCATTACAGTTTTATCAAATAGGTAAGTATCCCATCGATGCATGCGGAATTATACAACCCTTTTTCAATCGAACAAGAAAACGATTTGAATTTTCATAACTGGTATTGAATTCATTTATATCGATGGAAGAATCCTCGAGATCTCGTCTGCCGGTTGATTAAGTCATTAGAAATCGAGATATAACTAGAGTGAGTTTTACTTTTGTACATAAATCAGTGCGAATTCTAAATGTACTTTACTGCTCAGTAATGGCATGATTAAATAAAACATTTACATTTACTGCTTAAGAATGCTAACAATGTCAATTATCTTTATTGTTTTGAAATTATTGATAGAAAAACAACAACGTTATTATACTATTTAACTGATAATATTGGTGTAACTACGAGGGGAGCCAAGGGGCTTCTGAAAAAAAATAAACACATTAGCCCTTTCATGCAAGCATTTTTATTTTTCAAGATAAAAATCTGAAATTAGGTAGACTTACTCTTTTATTTTTTCAAAATTTTTTGGTGTACTCAAAAAACTTCTGTGTCATCCATTTCAGGGGGTGTGATATTTACAATAAACTGTACATTATGAGTAAACGGTGTATATGACTATGTACAATATATTGCACATTTTGAATAAGTGGTAGTGTATTTGCGATTTTGTAAAATAAAATGCAATTGATAAGGTTACAACTGATCATTTATTTGTGTGATATATCAAAAAACAATTTGGTTTTTTTGAAATTCATAAATGTATCTGAAATTAGGTAGACTTACTCTTTTATTTTTTCACAATTTTTTGGTGTACTTGAAAAAATTCTGTCATCCATTTTAGGAGGTGTGATATTTACAATAAACTGTACATTATGAGTAAACGGTGTATATGACTATGTACAATATATTGCACATTTTGAATAAGTGGTAGTGTATTTGCGATTTTGTAAAATAAAATGCAATTGATAAGGTTACAACTGATCATTTATTTGTGTGATATATCAAAAAACAATTTTTTTTTTTGAAATTCATAAATGTATATTGCACATAGTACAAACAAAATTCATCCTAGATGTAGGTACATTCAGGTAATTTGCATCTGGAAGAAGAAGATTTTGCATAAAAATTACCTTCCATGTCATCTGAACTTCTTTCTTTCACCGTATTTTCATCATCATAATCATTGCTTACTTCTACGTCCCTTTTTGATTGAATAAGATAGTTCGAAACGTTTTTCGTATTCATTTCATTTATGAGAAACGAGTGAAATGAAAAGTAACGAACAAGAGATAAAATATTATGGAGCATATGTTGACATTTGATTAATTGATGTAATAGTATCAATCAATATAATTTATTATTCACATAAATTATTAAGTTTCGTAAGGCGAGCGGATTGGCTTTTAATATGTGAACTCTACATTGTGTTTTATAAGTAAGTAATAGATATTCAAGCGATTATTTTACACAACACAGGGCGATGAAATTAGGTATTACATTTCTGTAGTTTTTATTTTTTAACTTCAAATTCTATTGGGATATTCTGACCAAATTTGGTACATGTTTTCAACTGTTTTTTGTCCAACATAGTTTGAAATTAGCAAATTACTCTTTAAAAAGTAGTGGAGATATGGATAGTTAGTTACAACTCTTTGAAAATAAAATCAATCCGGTTATTGTGAAATTTTTTTATCTTTTCTGACCAAATTTGGTACATGTTTTCAACTGTTTTTTGTCCAACAGAGTTTGAAATTAGCAAATTACTCTTTAAAAAGTAGTGGAGATATGGATAGTTAGTTACAACTCTTTGAAAATAAAATCAATCCGGTTATTGGGAAATTTTTTTATCTTTTCGTTTGGTTTGCAATTTTGTTTTGATGAAAACATATCTCTTACGTTTTTTCGTCATCTCTAATAATTTTTTGGTAAACTACGATTTTCACTTAGTTGACAACTGTAGTACCATCAATGAATTTCAACCTGTTGTTACATAGTGAATATAAAAAAATTAAACAAAATCTTTTTCTGACCCTTAATCAGTTGAGAACATGTACTGAATTTGATTACAATGTCTTGATAGACCTGAAAAATAATAAATTAAAAAATCTAATAATTTGCCCTGTATTTAGAAAACTAAAGCCTCAACTTTATTTGACGAAGTGACATTGTTTTTAACCAAAGAATAATACTTTGGATTCTTTCTATTTACTCAGGAAACAGCCTGTATAACGTCAAATTCTTTTTTTTCATATTTCAATTACTTATACCACACGTAATGAAACATAAACGTTTCAATGATACTTAAAAATTTCCCATTACAATAAATTTAGATAGAATTTAATAATTCACACATTACATGAGAAGAAAAGTAATTCGAGATTCAAAGTTTAAGTTTTCTACATACAAAATGGCTGCAATTATTCAACATGACCAAATAGATAATTCAGCATTCTACTTGAGAAAATCCAATCATGGGGGCTGCATTTGTCATTTTCCATTCAAATCAAATTCAAATAAATTACAAAAAAAAAACTGCAAAAATTAACAAAGTAGTTTTCGTTTATTCCATCCATAGTATGACTTTTAATTATCTCAATTGCTTTCACTGCAGATCCACAAGAAAAATCATGAGCTGAATCTCATCGTAGATGAGTTCTCTATAAATGTGTACTAATAATATTATTACCAGAGTATAATGTAGGCTCAGAACGCCCAAAAGATGACAAATAGTTACTAATTCAAAGATGCCATAAATCAATCTATGCCCTGAACATAAAAAATACATAATTAAAAATCAATTTCGTTTGCGTTATTAACGTTGATAAGTGAGAACCGGTTTTGGGAATTAAAGTTTTTAATAAATATAATGGAAGAAGTAATTGGTTGAATATTCAGTGCAATAGAAATTTTTTGTGGTTTATATAGTTTGAACATTTTTTGTACCATTTATGTACTTCGAAAAATTGAAATCATTACTTCAAGATCAATTACAGGGTCATAATATACCTACTTTATTATGCATTAATTTTGAAAGATTAATCTAGAAGCAATTGAAAACATGTGCACAAAAAGTTTGAGATTTAGTTTGCAGATTCGTAAATGAAAAAATTTAATTCTGATTTCAACAAACAAAAACGAAGATACGTTTTTCATTATATCAGCTTCCTTTGCTACAGATCCGTATCTAGGGCATTCATATGCCGAACTTCATCTTTGTTAATGCGATTATTATACTGATGATGATACAAAGTCACTAATAATTCGAATTAAACAAATGTCAAATCAATTTCTATGCAGTTAGTTATACAACTCTGCTAGGAAAATGCCTCGGTAGCCAAGCAGTAAACTTCATCATTTATTTAAGGATCGAGGGTTCAAGTCCCATCTAGCTGTTTGTTGTTGTATATGTGCAATGAGATTTAATGGTTCGAAAATTCATATGTAGATATGTATGGTAAGGAATCCAGCGTCAAGCTGTGAGAAAATCTTTTATGTAAAAATTGAAACACCGTTTTCCTGAACCTGAACTCCAAAAGACAAATTTTGTGTGCAAGGTAAACTTGTACAAAACTTCATTTCAAAAACGAATAAATTTAATTTAAAAATTATGAATAAGTAGATAATAAATAATAAGTAGTTAACAAATAGAGGTTTCCATATTTCAAAAACGATAATAATTTCTAATGATAAAGATTAATTTACACGTTTGAAAGTTATCAATAAAAATGCATTTTTTATTTTAGATAAGCGATTTCAAAATCGCTCAGTTATCGAAAATGAACATTACTGTTAATTTCAATGTATTTTCGAATTTTCAATATAAATTACGAGTCATATATAACATTTATCAGGAGTAATATGTTTTCACCATATTAGAACAATATATACAGGGTGGGCCATCCATGACTTTCCACCCCGAATTTTGAGCTTTGGGATGGAATAACGAAAAAACGCTCGGACAGGTCAAATTTTGTTGAAAGGGGGACAAATAAGGGTGAGTTTGATATCAATATCAATCATACTCCTCTAGCCGCAACCCCTAACAGCTCTCATTTTTGAATAAGGAAAAGGGGTTGAGCAGCACCTTGTTGGAAAGGCAATTCAAATTCCTGCATGAGTGTATTTTTTTTTCATCGCTTTATTATTATACAGAGTGACTCAGTATTGCATCAATAACTTCCAAACGCCGAATTTGGATCTTTGAGATGGAAAAATCGCTCGGACGGGTCAAAAAATGAATTCGATATTACTACCCCTCTAGCCGCTACCCTAACACCAATTATTTCAATTTAAACGAAAGCGCACGATTTACTTTGTAAATATTATTGTTTTCACGTTTCCAGTTATTGTATCGGTTTCAGCATTTTCAACATGTGTTTGGCATACGCTTAGTGATCGAGAAATTGCAAAAAAAAAAGGCGGCGATAAGAGATTTCGTTGATATTGAGATGGAGAAGCTGTTTGAAAATGAGAATTAATTTAGTTATTTCAGACTTTAAAAAGAATGAGAGCTGTTATGGGTTGCGACTAGAGGGGTAGTGATATCAAACTCATTTGAACACCCTTATTTGTCCCCCTTTCAACAAAATTTGACCTGTCCGAGCGTTTTTTCGTTATTCTATCCCAAAGCTCAAAATTCGGGGTGGAAATTTATGGATAGTATAGTAATTTCAATAATTTTCGTGGGTATAGTTTACAATCAATTTAAAATTGACTATTAGCAATGTCCACCTTTCATAAATGTCCTACTCAGGATAAAATTGTTTGTACTCAACGAATAGTTCAGTAATAAAGTGATACGTTATTACGTGAGACAGAAATTTTAATTTTCAAAATTTGCTTGCGTAGACTGCGTGATAAATTGCTTTAATATGTCTGTAGGTACGTGTGACGAAACATTTATGCGAGTAAAACACACAAATAGCAACGGTGAAGCGAGCTGATGAAGTTTTTATTATTCTATTTACAGAAGAAATAGCAAAGATTGATATTTCAAGATATTTATAATGCCAACATTTCAAAAAGCTGAAAAACAAATGTAAACTGTCAGAATTTTATAGCTATGAATATAGAAAAGAAGGTTCTATGAATTTGTTACATACATCGTGTATTTTTATATCTGGAAATGAATTTTTTTTCACTTATATAAATACGTGAATTTTTGATGAACGATCAGACATGTGGAAATTTTTCAAGGTTTTTAGTCCAAATTCGTTCAGAATTATACGAAAAGAATGTATTTTTCTGATAAAACAATCAATATTAACAGTGGACATTGTTATGTAGCCACATTTTGACTTATGATTGTTTTGTAGCTTACATTGAAATCATTTCAAAAATTCTTGAAGCGCCCCGAAGGAACTGAATGACATCGAGACGAAAAACGAAAAGTTAACCAGTGTAGTAATTTTTTGAAGTTTACTATGTCCTATATTAGTAAAAACAACAATGAGTAGTAAAGCATAAATAGAAACCAACAATTTCCTGAGTTCTATTTAAAAAAAGGAAATTATTTCGGCTGGAAAGTTTAGAAATCTATAAAGTATTATCTTATTGTCAACAGAGCCAACTTCGGAAAACCTACAATACATCATATCTGCCTCCACGTCAAATTTATTAAGAATACTTGGTAATCCAGAACCCACACAAGTAGATCTGTATTTTCTGTATTTAACATAATTCTAATCATTTTATTTTATGCCCTGAAGATGGAGGTACGTCCGAAACCATCTCGCTAAATATAATAATAATTTTTGCGATAGTAAACAAATTACAATTGTCAATATTTCCATAATGATTAAATATTATTATGTATTAGATAATTCATGGTTTTGTTAGTTTTAAATTGATTCTATATATTTGGAGAGTTCACTCTTAGCCAGCCGTAAAGACAAAACGCTCGAATTTCTGCAACGATGGTCTGACATACATCATCGGCGAAGACTTGTTTACGATACAAGGTCATATCTATTGGAACGTAGAGACCGGACCACGTATTTTACTACAAGAGTAAGTAATCTACCTTTACATCATTTCAAACCCGAACGGAACACCGAACGGATAAAAACAACTATTTATAAATTAAAAACGTTTCGTTGTTGGTGCTTTGACCACTTCCATCATAACATAACTGTAGTGTTATCAAAATAATTATTAGAAAAAGTTTCACAGTATGCACGGTTGAATGACTCGAATTCAAACCATTTTTCAACAGCAATTTGGAAATCAGTTGTGTATAATTCTATTTACCTGGGAAACATTGTGATCAATTCTTTTTGTTCAATTTGTTCAATTTTCATTATATAGAAGAAAACCGAATGACTGTTGAAATATTGACCATTCATATACTTTTTGGTTAATTTTATTCACCAATTTTTAAAATTCACATTTCCCGCATCCTTTGGGATATGTAGAATGCTTTTAGCTGAAAATTAATTTGTTGAATGTGGTGGATGCTTCACTTTATAATCTGTTTAAATATTTCTTCAAAATCAATAAAACTGTTGTTTAACGTTGTGAAGCTCACAATCCTTTAGATTTTTATTATATATATATATATATATATATATATATATATATATATATATATATATATATATATATATATATATATATATATATATATATATATATATATATATATATATATATATATATATATATATATATACAGGGTTGCGATAAAGTATGGAACCAAGTAAATATCTTTCGAAGGAAAAGGAGAATATTTATGAAATTTTGCAGGTAAGTCCAATGGATCAAAATGCATCTGATGTATGATTTTTGTTGATAACATACTTCCGGTTGTACCGGAAATAGACCCTAAGTTGCTTATTTTAAATAGGATACCCTATATATTATTACATTTTTGGATTCTACTTAAGATTCTAGACAGATTTTATGCATTATGTCCTATACCTAAGTCTAAGCGTTTTTGACATATTTAGGTTTTTATGTCAAAAACGACGATTGCAAGCCCTAATATAATTATCAGTTGTTCCTATAAGGAAGCCTTTTTTACTTACTTTGGGTTAAATTCCTTGTTGAAAAGGACCTACTTTAATAGCTTTTTTATAATATTTGGATAACTAGTCATACAGGGTTTGCAAAAAATAAGATCTAAAATGATGTTGTGTGTATGCATATGTAGTAAGTAATAAACGAGTACGATCTCAAATACGATCGTGGCTATCCTAGATCTAATTGTTTAACGATTGAATGCAAAATCGCCATATAAAAATATTAAATTGGCAATATTTCGAAAACTTCAAATTTTAGGTGAAGATAACCTCATACAAAGTTACCTTCTTTTTAAATGCTTAATACTACAGAATAAAGAAAATGGGGGGTTTCCATTTGAAAAAATTGATTTTTGTCAGTTTTCTCAATATCATTTTAGATCTTATTTTTTGCACACCCTGTATAACTAGTTATCCAAATATTATTCAAAATCTATCAGAATGGGTCCTTTTCAACAAGGAATCTAACCCAAAGTAAGTAAAAAAGGCTTCCCTATAGGAACAATTGATAATTATATTAGGGCTTACAATCGTCGTTTTTGACATAAAAACCTGAATATGTCAAAAACGCTTAGACTTAGGTATAGGATATGATGCATAGAATCTGCTTAGAATCTTAAGTAGAATCCAAAAATGTAATAATATATAGGGTATCCCATTTAAAATAAGCGACTTAGGGTCTATTTCCGGTACAACCGGAAGTATATTATCAACAAAAAATCATACATCAGATGTGTTTTGCGCCATTGGTCTCACCTGAAAAATTTCATAAATATTCTCCTTTTCGTTCGAAAGATATTTACTTGGTTCCATACTTTATCGCAACCCTGTATATATATATATATATATATATATATATATATATATATATATATATATATATATGTATATATATATATATATATATATATATATATAAATATATATATATATATATATATATATATATATATATATATAAGAGAATTACGATTAGGGATGAAATTTATGTTATGAAAAACTAAAATCTAGGTAGAATATTTCTTTTGGGAGAAACTATTGAATATTTAACTGAGGAATAGAAAAATCAGTCAATCATGAAAAGGTGTATAATATCGAACTAGTTTCAGAGTTTATCAATACAATGATCAGAACGAATACCCCCATGGGAACTAGAAATAAACAGTTTACCTACAAGTTATAACCACATCAGTAGCTTTCAATACGCACCGTTACTGGGGGGTTGCTTTGAATTCAGATAAGTGTGCTTGGTAAGTGAGAAGTGCCTTTATTACATAATGTAGAAATTGTAGTTCACGTCTACGCGTATTTGTATTCGTTCTCTGCACCCCTGACGAGAACAGACGCACAAGGGGACGCAACATGTTTAGCTTGGTTGGTGTGTGTTCTGGACTTTGCGAATGGATACTGTTTATTTTAGGAATTTCCGGTTTGGATTTCTGAACCCCTAAACTAAAATAACTGACGAATTGGACCAGAGGGACATAATATCAATATTTATTACGTTTCCTCGAAAAAAGCGGATGCCTACATTATATATATATATATATATATATATATATATATATATATATATATATATATATATATATATATATATATATATATATATATATATATCTATATCTATAATATATTTATACTATTTTTTAATGTCTCACTATATAAATAATTTATATATATCAAATGTCAAATTTTCCAACAATGACTTTTTTTTTTTTGATAATACAAAGTTAGAAATAGATGGTCAAAACTCTTTTTTTATTGGCAAAAAAATTGTGGCATATCTTGTCTTGAGTTCAACCAGTGGCGTATGTACGTTACTGGTGAAACTAAATTATTGTGCAACGAAAAAAAATTTATATATTATATATAAAGAAAGGTAACTATCAAAAAGTACAAAACTTCATGCAAATATCTCAACTGTTTCTATAATATATATTAATAGATTTCAATTTTCTTAACAAATCTTCAACACTCAGTATTTTCTCAATTAATCGTTCCTGTGCTGTGGTTTCAGGTTAGTATGTATATATATATATATATATATATATAGATATATATATATACATATATATATATATATATATACATATATATATATATATATATATATATATATATATATATATATATATATATATATATATATATATATATATATATATATATATATATATATATATATATATATATATATATATTTATATATATATATATATATATATATATATATATATATATATATATATAAATATATATATATATATATATATATATATATATATATATATATATATTTGCTTGTATGTATACAATATTTAAGAGATATTTCGTTTCATTTGATCTCATGATCTTTATTTTTATTTACCTAGGTTTTATTTGAGTCAAAACGACAAAACTTTAGCTGTGAGAAAATAATATATACGGATAGGTATAATGAAAGAAGTTCTAATGCTATCGTCCAGACAGTGAAATAACATTTGCGTTATTTTTATAGAGGAAGTGATTATAAAGGTACTAAACATAATGGAGTTATCTGCAGGCAAACGTTTCACCTAAAATGACGATGTATCCATGTAGGTAATAAATGAAAGTGAAAAAGATGTAATACTTACTAATGAGTCTACTTCAGGGTCTGCTATATAGTAAGGTTTTTCTTGACGAATCTGTAAAAAAATAAACCAATTAAGTAATAGATCACCAAGAGTCATGAGAAATCATGTGAAATAACGAAGAACACTGTCACATTTTCAATTGCCGCAATTTTTTTTTCGATTCATTTGCAGTATTACTGCAAAATCCGAAATAAACAACTTCAACCAAAGAAGAAGAATCTTTCTGCAGTTAAATTAAGAATGTCATAAAAACTTGTAAACGATTATCTTTCAAACTACAGGATACGGGAAACTCGAAATGTCTTAATACAAAAGAATTGCGGCTTTTTACGAGAAATGGTTAAAATACTTTGTCGGATAGTTATAAGTAGCTTTTGTTGAAAGTAAGTAACGGCGAATGTATGCTCGTTTTGAAGTTGGGAAACGTGATTCAACCATTAAATGCGGATAAGTGATATTTGTATTTTCAATCGTGATAGTTCTGCTATTGAACGATGACTGTTGTTTCATGTTGAGGAAAATAAATGACAAATTAATGATGACGTGTGAGAAAGACCTCGCATGATCTTTGTACTATAATAATAATATACTACATATGTACTTGGTATTGATATTTCGAATTAGCACTTCAAAAACATTGTTTTAAAATCATATAAGTATTACTAAAACTTCCGAAATGTTTCCAAATGAAACTCAACTCAATCTGATTGCAAGTTTTCATAAATTTACCTTTGAAAAAAAAAGTTAAACCAATTCATCTCTCCAAGATTTGAATTTGAGTAAATTCGTTTAAAATAGTTGATGGAATCCGTCGTGATAATTTAATATGATGAACAAAAACAAAAATTTACTGCGTTTATTATAACAAAAATTCTTTGAGAACTATAACACTAATATTGCAATTTCGGTCACTAGACCATCATCGGACAGATTGAGCTGAGAACTTAATACATAATTGTAGATTTGCGCTCGATCGGGTGGGAAAGAATTATTG
Organism: Cynegetis impunctata; assembly: GCA_030704885.1. Classification (NCBI taxonomy): domain Eukaryota; kingdom Metazoa; phylum Arthropoda; class Insecta; order Coleoptera; family Coccinellidae; genus Cynegetis; species Cynegetis impunctata. The sequence continues at coordinate 1,122,245 of JARQZK010000729.1, forward strand.
CAGGTACCTTAATAGACAGGAGGAACGTATTTCAAGAAGGGCTCATCCAAGTAGATTTCCCAAATTGGTACAATAAAATATTCTTAGAAAAATTATTGTTTGGATATATTAAATATAGGAGAATATATCAAGTCAATCTGGTCGTTCAGCAAGACATCTTTTGCATTATGATTGAGTTTAAAAATCAATATGCAAAATACATCTTGCTGAACGACCAGATTGACTTGATATATTCTCCTATATTTAATATATCCAAACAATAATTTTTCTAAGAACATTTTATTATACCAATTTGGGTAATTATGTATTCAGTTCTTAACTTAATCTGCCCGATGATGGTCTAGTTAGCGAAATTGCAATCGCAGTGTAATATTTCTCAAAGTAATTTTTGTTCATCCAATACGTTTACCTCGAAAAAGATTGGCTTCTTGTACGTTTTTGTACGAAAGGTGGTTTCTTGAATGAACTCCAGTACCTGCATTATCCCGCAATATAAATGGCATATTAAAAACCCGTTCTTCGCTTCATGAATAATGGATTCCAATTTTTTCCAGAATTTCTGAAATTCTAACATAACCGGCCTCGTAAGTAAAGTGCGGGAGCACGGACCGAAAAACACTGATTAAGCCCAGAGATGCAAAGGTGTAATTACACAGAGGTCGTACCCGCCCCTGATCCACGTGCCCTAACCGCTTTTTATCCAGTTTTTATTATAATTATAGCTATTTTCTTAGAGCACCGGCGAGCCCGTTTTATTAGGGAAGGTGTGAGTAGAACGACATCACAGGCGGCCATGACGACAACTTAATAGCAAATGGACCTATGTAATTTTAGTTGTCATCTAGATTATACTTATTTGGTGTTCTGTGCGGGCCTACATGGTATATACCTCCGGCTGCAGAGACAAGAGTTAGTTTCAATAAAATAAACTGTCTGGAATCCTTTTACCTCAGCTTTTCGATGTAACTGAGAAAGAAGTAACATACCTTGTTTGTGAATTTAACTCACTAAATTGAATGTTTGAAAGAAAAAATTGCATTACTTTAAAACTAATGGATATATATATATATATATATATATATATATATATATAAATATATATATATATATATATATATATATATATATATATATATATATATATATATATATATATAATATACTTTTTTTAAGATGTAATTCTCCCAATTTTGCTTACGCGTTCATTTACAATCTACTCCGGTAGAAAATGTTATGTTTTCACTGATCTTATTTAATTTTTTCAAATATGTACATTACATTAAAAATATTCATTCCAATCCCATTACTAAAATTGTCGTTGGAGGCCTCGGTAGACCAGCGGTAAGGTGAACCGCCTTATACCGTTTGTAAACCGAGGATTGTGGGTTCGAGTCCCACCTCGCTTTTGGGTGTTGTATATGTCCGGAATTTTGTGGTTATTTATGATGAAAAATGTTGGGTAATGTACATAGTTTACAAGCCCATTGGCCGTTCGGAACCGGCGTTAAACTGTAGGTCCCTCGAGTTAAAAAAAAAAAAAATTGTCGTAATCTAACTTGAACAATATGACGCAAATACCTAAAATATTACATGATAAAACACATCTAATAGATTTTGAATCAAACACATTGATCATGTTTCGAGAATTTTCGAAAATTTTGATGTAGTTATTGAATCATTCACATTAAAACATCCAAGATAGGTATCTTTTTAAAACAATTAAAAGGTCTATCTATATTTATAACTAATATATATATATATATATATATATATATATATATATATATATATATATATATATATATATATATATATATATATATATATATATATAAACAAAACCAAAATATCAGAAACAGAACAGTTAAATATATCTAGCTTGCCCTCCAAAATATAATATTATCCACACGTCATTTGGGGGGCAAGCAATGGCGGATTTAGATACTTTCCGCTAGTAGGCTATTCAAATTTTTCCGCCCCTACCGACCTCTACAGTTCGATACCCTATTTCAAATTTATATTAATTACAATTTTTTGTCAGTGAAAATTCAACTTACATAAGGTGAACAAGAAAAATTCTTCAATAATCTGAAAAATTATCAAACAACTTCTGATCAGATTTCGAGAATTTTCGAAAATTTTGTTGTAGTTATTAAATCATTCACATGAAAACATTCAAGGTAGGTATCTTTTCAAAACAATTAAAAGGTCTATCTATATTTATAACTCATTGCATGTAGGTCTTTCTTTCATTCATATTAACAATCTTCACGGTGAACTTGAACTCTTCTCCGAAGAGTTCGTGCCCACACCAGGAGTCGCCCTACTTTTTTCTCATTTTTCTAAGACTACCCGGTGAAGTGCAAAATGCCGTTGACCGACGGCAGCCAACTCCCTACCGGCTGTATAGCCACTGCGGACTTTCGCGTGCGTAATTACACCTTTGTGGCAGATGAAACTTGTAGACGTTGTTATCCTAATAGCATTTATTACCAAACTCCGCAACACCAAGGGTTGCAAACAAGGCTTTTCCCTCACATCCGGTTAAACTATACTCCAAATAATGGACTTTGTTCATAATGGACATCGGGAAACTGGAACTGTATATATTTCACAATCTGGAAAGTCTGCGATTGCGAATCACATGGATAATATAGTTAATTGACACATTCAGTCTTATATATTGAAAAAACTTTTCGAAAATACTATACAAGAAAAGAAGAACAATTTATTATTTGTATTAGTTACATATATATATATATATATATATATATATATATATATATATATATATATATATATATATATATATATATATATATATATATATATATATATATATATATATATATATATATATATATATAGTTGAGAAAAAATATAGAACAAAAAATATATATTTTGAAAGAAAAAGACAATATATATATAATTTTTTTTGTATATATATAAGTGTATATATATATATATATATATATATATATATATATATATATATATATATATATATATATATATATATATATATATATATATATATATATATATATATTATATATATATATATATATATATATATATAGATATATAAATATATATTATATATTATATATATATATATATATATATATATATATATATATATATATATATATATATATATATATATATACATAGATATGCAAATTTAAGAATTAATTTAACTGGGATAGCAGCACTGGGAAAATGTACATGTCCTGCAGAATGAAGGATCGTTAAAAAAATACTTATAATATTTATATTTATCTCGTACATTCAGAGTCAACAGGGACAAACTTAAACCTTTAAATTGGACCTTCAAATTGGACTGTTCAGTGTATAAAAATTGAATTGTCATAACTTAATCTCTTCTAGGTCTCCTGAAAAAGATATTTAAAGAATATCGAAAGCTCACGACGAAAAGAAAAAGAGTATAGTTTCATTTTCTCAGTGCTCACTGCTACTATCCCAATTAAATCAACAATTGTATTTACTGATATCCAGCGAATAACCCAAAATATATATATATATATATATATATATATAAATATATATATATATATATATATATATATATATATATATATATATATATTCGAATTGTTGTTGCCTGTGAACTATTTCTAATCTCTTGAAAATTATTAGCAATAACAGGCTTGTTGAATCTTAAAAAACTCGATTTTATTAAAAAGTTGACGTTTCGCCACGACATTCGTGGCTTTATCAAAACTTTACAAAAGTTATTATATAAATATATATATATATATATATATATATATATATATATATATATATATATATATATATATATATATATATATATATATATATATATATATATATATATATATATATATATATATATATATATATATATAATATATATATATACATATTATTAGTTTTTTTTAACCGATAAAAAGAAGATAACAGCAAAAATGTTATCGAATGTCTTAGCTATTCAGTTTTGGTCTCACGAAATCATGTTGAAAATGCCAGATTACAACTTATTGGATTTTACGATAGCCGCTAGGTATGCCCAAATGATACTGATACGGGGAAATATATATATATATATATATATATATATATATATATATATATATATATATATATATATATATATATATATATATATATATATATATATATATATATATATAAATATTTATATACATTTTAAATCCGTTTTATACCTCATAACACCGTATAAAACGGATTTAAAATCCAGTCCCACAACTCACTGTTCACTTTTGAAAAAAAGTATTTTCCTATGAAATAGTATTTTCAAAATATGACTAAAAAGGACAAGTATTGAAAACATAATTGAACGTTGAAATGTTATTCTAAAATTACATCTGGATTAGACTACTCCTCCCGACTGTTCATAATGGCTCAGACTTGGGCTCAGAGCACGGACATGGAACCTAGACTAGAACAAATTTAGAGGTAGATAAAAGTTAAACGCCGTGGAACAGAGTGTACCACCTGCGATGAATAACCGACGACGTAGCTACCAATCCAAGAAAACGAATATCCCTAAATATGAGCTATTTCGGACGCCAAACTATAAATAACATTTGGAATGAACGAACAAAGCGAATTTTTCGGGCTGGAAGCAATCCATCTGAAATATGGAAAAAGGCAGAGAGCATGAATGAAGATTGGGAACTCATGTGTGTCTTAATTTACAAGGAATTTCATTGTACCATCACCTGATACTACAATATAGCTCTACTGATTAACGAGTGGAAGAGTTAATTTGGTTTACGTTTCAGTCAGTTTTATTTCGTGTATCCATTTTTATGAGCTTCCTTTGTTCTCCCAATGAAATGAACACAAATTATGTGAACACACTCATCAAGAAAAGTACCGATCTCTTTATTTGTTCTATAAATTATTTCGTATAATTAATTCGGAACATTGTCCCAGTTTCAGACCTTCTAAAAACCTTTGGAAAACTTCATAATTTCGTACGAATTCTTCCCTCATATCTAAATAGATTGAAAATTTATTTATTTTACACTGTCTAACAGGATAAATCCTCATAAACAAATAGGAAAAAATAAACAACCAATATAAATTTAAAAAAAATAAAATAAATACAAGTAGCTAACTATATTATATATATATATATATATATATATATATATATATATATATATATATATATATATATATATATATATATATATATATATATATATATATATATATATATATATATATATATATATATATATATATATAAACCAAGTAAACAAAAGATACAACGCTATATGATGCAACAAGAAAATACAAATTATGCAGATTGTAGTCTCAAGAAACATGCCCTAATGTCAGAAACATAACAGTTAAATATATCTAGCTTAGCCCCCTTTTTGGGGGGCAAGCTAGATATATTCAGCTGTTCCAAAATCTGCATAATTGATATTTATTTTTGCATCATATAGCGTTGTATCTTCTGTTAACTTGTTGTATGTATTTGACATTTTTCGCTTTCAGTAACCTACTTGTATTTCTTTTGATTTTTTATTTTTGTTGGTTATTTTTTGTCCTTTTTTCTCTGTTTTGTTATTAGGATTTATCCTGTAAAACAGAGGATGTAAAATATAAAAATAAATAAGTAAATCATGTGCAATGGCGAGAATTTTAAGATAAACAAGACTAATCTTATACATGATTTGAAAGTTTTTAATTCATGCCAACAATAGTATTCATCCTGAATGAAGAATTCCTTATCATATATACAAACAAACCCATGAATTTTCTTTGATTCGTTTCTAAACAATCTTCTGTTACATCTCGGTAGTTTGCAGAATCTCAAACAATATCTTCGGGCACCTTTCATTATTATCTGAATTCTGGATTAACTTTATTGATGCAATTGTTGTCCAAAACCCTGAACATGTCGGAAGGGTGCCTCAATGTAAATCTGGCCGGTTAGCAGGGATCAACCGCCAAATGAGCAGTATATCAACAAAGGATTCGTCTCTTCGCACCAGTAAGTTCGACAAAAATCGTCGTTCTAACCATATGGCACCATGAATCCCCATTTTAAGGGACAGAAAAGATGTTGCATCTATTCCTTTTAACGAATACGTTTCCCTTCCATACTTCATTTAACCATTATTGTACCTTTCGAATTGGATTAGGCCCTCACCAGCTGAGCGAGTAAAATGATTTTGATTATCATAACACAAGGGTTCCTTGTAGTTCAGCCTAAGCACATGTAGATGGCGCCCTTTCTTTATTCTAAGAAATTTCTACATATTCCTTTCAGTTTTATTAGTTAATTATATGATTTTCGAATTAAGCATTGTTCATAGTATCTAGATACAAACAAAATCTTTATTATTATTACTTTTTTAAATAATATTTAATTAATTTAAATAAATATTATAGTCTGAATATAAGCGATAATACAATGGAAAATCCCCAACTATTTTTTTAGAAATAAACAGAATATTTTGATGCATTAATTCAATGGCCCAAATACATTCCAATTTGTTTTGTATAAATACTAAGACTATAAATTCCAGGTACGGATTTTCTTCATCGCCACAATGGACAGGAGTTATTTGAAAACAAATTGAAAATGAAGAAACTTGCATCACCATAATTCAAATACAATTATGTATACCTGTTTAACAATTATAAGAACGTCTTACTTACGGGAACTGCTGATAAAAATTCACCACAAATCCATTAAAATAAAAAGGTCTACAAGCAGCAATCTACACATTGTCTTAACTAGTTAAGAATATAGTTAAGTTGCAAGGCATTTAAATTTTCAACTGCTCTAAAGGTGGGCAATGAATTTCATAGGTTTTTTTTTAAAGAAAGATGGAAACCCTGCCGTGTAGAAGGTACTTCAATGTTCTTGCTGATCACGTGTTACTGCCGTGGTCGAATCACCTGCCGTTCTTACAATACATTATAATTTATTGTGCGCTTGTAAAATAATTTATAAAGCCAGTGGAGAAGTATGACTTATAAAAATCAGGAATCTCTTTCAAAGGACTCTTACGGCTCGTTTTATATTTATGTTTAGATCGACTTTATTGTTTTGTTGAATATTTGACCCATTGTGGATCATTCAACATCAAAATTTCTTCTAATATTTAGTTTTAATTTATGTCGTTTTTTCCACAAATTAATAGACTATTGCTATGTATCGAAATTTAAGAGTAGTTTTTAAATTCGTTTCATACCTCCTGGATCACGTTTTTTTAAGTCTGCTTTATATATATATATATATATATATATATATATATATATATATATATATATATATATATATATATATATATAAATATATATATATATATATATATATATTGGCTTCGCCATTATGATACCAGATGTAGATCTAGTATAATAGCGAGTTGCTGGTATGGAACAAACTCCACATAAATAAAAATTGAATTGAAACAGCATAGAAAAAAAATGAAGAATTTAGAAACTATATACTAGGAGACCTGTATATGGTTTATTCAGAAGTACTTTTTTTTATATTACGTATAATTTTAGAATAAAATGCCTAAAAATAATTGGATTAAAAAAAAAAACTTTATCATATATATATATATATATATATATATATATATATATATATATATATATACAATTGAGAAAGAAACCGCCGATGGTTTTTAAAAAATATATTATTATAGCTGTGTATTTGGCAAGGAGTTATGATCTAAACAACCAAATTTGTCTCAGTCGACAATAAAGAGTCGAAACGTCGACTGAGACAAATTTGGTTGTTTAGATCATAACTCCTTGCCGAATACCCAGCTATAATAATATATATATATATATATATATATATATATATATATATATATATATATATATATATATATATATATATATTAATGCATAATTAACTTGATCTCAACAAACAAAAAGAGTGAGATTCATGAAAGAAATGAACATGTCAAAAACTACGATAATAAATATAACAGATTGACTATTTCTTATTGGGGTTGGTGACCCTACATAAAAGAGATTGATTGTGTATCATATAATTAACAACATTCCTTTGGTTATTGTTTCTGGCATGTTCCATATGTATCACTTCGAAATAATATGATATATATTTCACATCAATAAAAATATATGAATATAAATGAAGAATTCGATATAGGTAATTCGTAACCGACACTAATGGAAATAAATTAGTTTGTGGAACTATTATAATTCATATCGCAAGATCTGTTGAATAAATGAGATTTATAATAAAACGACTTGTTCATAAAGAAGGAATAAATATACAGAAATATTTTTGAGATTACATCTTTATGATTATTTATCAGTGACATTAAAATCATATCTGGTTCTTATTAGACCTGTTATGATATAGATATTAAATTTCACCAAATTTTACTATTCGATGGATAATAAATCAACAGATGTCTCGACAATGACAAATTAGACTGAAACTAATAGAAAACAAATAAACTAGTAAACATTTTCCAATTTTATGTGAGATGTAATTGTTATCGCCTGTTTTTATTTGAGAAAATTGGACATTTATGATCATTAATATTCAGTAGTCTTGTTTATATTACTTATTCATTAAAAACCATATATTATTATATTGATATGGAATAAATCACGAGAGGCAATTAATTATAATCAACTAGTTATTTATGTTGATCACTGAATACGCTACTTACTACATAAAAGAACGCTGGATTTAAACATTTTTTTGTTTTTAGAATAGATATGCATTAATTCTTTTGTAATGACTGGTCCTGGGTACTACATAATACAAAGGTTCATTCTATACTCCTACTTACAGTCCACTATATAGTTTCGTGTGGTTAATATTACACAAGGATAATGATGCAGTTTATCAACATGTGATATTAAATGAAATATAAAAAACACCTTTTCTACCCAAAGTTGAATTAGGGCTGATACCTAATATAACTGTAATCTTTATTAGTAAGCACCTGGAAATTGACCAAGCGAATATTCTAGAAAAATAAGTATCTTTTTAAATTTTTTTCCACCCCCTCGTAATTGAATTTTAGGTTAGAAAGTCAATGGAAAGTAACCGATATCCCTCTAAGTTGAATAGACAGCGAGGCAGCTGCTGCATTTTATGATCTTACTTCAAAGGTCGTAAACATATACAAACAACATTTTGTTGGCGCTAGTATACGATAAGATCACATTTTCAAATTCGTCGCCCCCTGATCTTAAAATGTCCATCTCGCTCTCACTCATTGTCATTGACTTTAAAAATAGAAACACTAATACGAAACAAACGATAAATAGGTGGGCATATGAAGGACGCGATACCTCGTGGGAAAACGTCATCAACACAGTCGAATGTAGTTAAAGAAATTTTGCCGCATATTTATGTAAAACGATGTTAATTCGAATCAGTTGAACTTTTATGAATACTATACTGATATTGATTGCTTTATAGATAGCTAAAATCAGTTAGAAGGCATGATAGTTTCTCTAACTGTCTTAGTTATTCCAATTCGATTCATCTGTACCTATATGATCAAACCTGAGCAAATCCTCAAAAAAATATCTACTTTATGAGGGTATATGAAATCCGCTATCATCAACTTAATCCACATACCAAATGTCAACCCTCTAGCTTAACCTATAGAAGCTGTGATCGAAACTCCACGAAAACTATGTAAAAACAAGAAATCTCTAAATAAAAACGACGACGGTTATCTAAAACAGTTTATACCTCAAAAAGGCAATTTTCAGATATTATCTTAACCCACGTACAAATTTTCAATGCTCTAAATTGAATTTGTAGGGTATTTGGGAGTGCAAAAATCCTTCATAAGATTCATACACTCTCCAGAAGGCCAATAAGGCTGAATTATTTGTTCATAACTTCCACAGCTTTTGCTATCAGTTTGGGAGTTCCTGCACCTCCCCGCCACTTCCTTCCCCAAAGTTTGAAGATACCAAGTCTCACAGTTTGGCTTTGCTTCGTGAAAAACTTCAGACAAAAAATTTCAGTTCTTTTGGTTTGATTTTGATAGCGGGAGATATCAAATAGTAAAAAAAAAATTGTGTGTTTATATATATATATATATATATATATATTATATATATTTTATATATATATATATATATATATATATATATATATATATATATATTATATATATTTTATATATATATATATATATATTTTATATATATATATATATATATATATATATATATATATATATATATATATATATATATATATATATAAATATTTAATATATATATATATATATATATATATATATACCGGGTGTAAATGAGAGATGGATGAAATTTGGGTGGTTTATCTCAGACATAATATTGAGTTTTTTCAAATACAAAATCAATATGACTGACTTCCGGTTTCACAGAAAACGATATAAAAATCAAAAATTCAAATGGAACACCCTGTATATTTTTACATATTTTAATTCTGAGGCTTCAAATACATAGGTAAATTCCATCTGTCAATTTTTTTTTCTTATTTCGTAAACAGGGTCGGTCTCGGGAGCAAAGGGAACTAATAAGAATAAGATTTTTAATAATTACTTCGTTATTTAGGAATTGAGAAAACTGATGTGTGAATCATTTTGAAGGAATTTGAACGAGCTTTTTGATATACAGGGTGGCCCATGTATGTTTCTAATTAAAAAAAAATTTAATCGTTAACAAACATCACGAAAATGAATTTTTTGAAAAATTATTACTTTGGGCGATATTTTAAATCAATTATCTGTGATTTAGACGACATGGCAGCCATCTACGATGAAAGAAACAAAATGAAAAACAAAATTGAACGGCGCTAGAATTGACATTTGACAGAAGGAATGTATGTATTTGAAGCCTCAGAATTGAAATATTTAAAAATATATAGGGTGATCCAATTTTTAATTTTTATATCGTTATTTGTGAAACCGGAAGTCAGCCATACTGATTTTGTATGTGAAAAAATTCAAAATTATGTCTGAGATAAACCACCCAAATGTCAAAAAAATCGAAGAATCCATTAAAAAGTTATAGGGGTGGCCCATCACTCATTTACACCCGGTATATATATATATATATATATATATATATATATATATATATATATATAAATTTATATATATATATATTTATATATATATATATATATATATATATATATATATATATATATATGTATCTGTCTGCTTATTTCTAGCTTTATGAAAAAATAAAATATAGTTTTAAATCAAATTTTTTTATTCCTACACTACGTTTACTTCATTTAGGTGTTTGAAATGATTCTAGAGCTGTTGTGTTAATTGAAATGACTATTTTCATTCATTAGGTTGAAAGCGTGATTTCCAGCAATTTTAAATAGACTCCCTTATTGAAATGGTCTTTGTGTATTCACTCTCGTGAGAGATTCTTGAACGAAATAAAACCAGATTCGGAGCAAGTTCTCATCTTATCGCTTCAAAGGCGACGAATTTTCTGGAAGAGAACAAATATGTGATAGCCGCGCTAGAAAGGGAACCTTCGCTCCGTCGAGTTCGAAACTCGCACAAAAGGCGCTTGCCTGCATTCTATTCAGAATCCTCACCTGTATACCTGGACCCAACATCCTGGAGCTCGAACAAAAACGACCGAGCCTAGAGAGGCGACGTTGCCATTTACAAGTTAATTGCTGCACGTCTCCACTTTATATGGATCTTACAATCGTGCTCGGATTTTAATTAAAAGGAGCGAATTAAATAGAATAAGAGAACTAATTATTAGCAATTTTTGATGATACCGCGACTGGATATTAATTTATTTTTCACTTGTATATTATTTGTTTATTTTACTTTAGATACGGTTGCTATAAATATTCTCATTATGCCCTTGGGCGTAATGAGCGGGCATTATGGGTCATAACGCCCGCAAATTGTACTAAGAGAAATGAAGCAACTTCCATTGATTAAATACTTCATAATCCTTGTCGTATACGACTTTGGATATCTCCGGCAATCAATTATTCGAAGCTTTGGCTGCATTTTCTATGATATTCTTTGGTCAATTCATTTTCATTTCCATTATTTCTATAAGACTACACAAAGAAAGCAGCAATGACGTTCACTAAATATGATGACAAAAATATTCACGTCAAAATATCAACAAAAGACATGCCTACTATGAGAAGGAAAATGGAAAGTATAGGAGCAATGAACCGATATTAAAATCGATTTTTCATTATAATAAAATAATTTTTTCGTGAATAATAAAATCTTGTATGCACCACGTGCGCCCGATGGACGTTAGGATCTATATAACGCACTTGGTACATAAATAACTATTAAGTACCACCTCCAGAAAGTTTGCAATGGATCGATTTCAATTCATGGTATATTAGGAATCTAATCGAAAATATTGTTGGTTCCTTCGGATTAAAAGATATCGTAAATCATTTCTCAGATTGTAATGAGAAAAATGTTGATTTATTACCACACTTGTAACTAACAGTTGGTAGCATTAGTGACTTCGTGTTAATTGACACTTAAACATAGTAAATCTTAACTAAATATAAAAAGTAGTAAGTATTTACTTCCTTCGGAATGGAGGCATTCATCAATATGTCTTTCAGTGGAGAGCATTTGAAAAGCTGGAGATTAATATATCTTTCAAATTAGATTAATTTTGTTATTCTTCATATTTATGATAGGTAGTATTCTGTGTTTGCATCTGTTCAATTTTTATATCAGAAAAACATCTTGAAGAGTGCAACGTGTCCACCAACATAAAATACATAATATTGAATCAAAGGTACTTAATACACAGACAAATTTTCAATTACAAGATAAATCTGCAGATAAAGTATTAAAATGAATTGAATTGAAAGCAGTCTACTAATATTATATTAAAGAAAAAGAGATGTCGTGGGACACCAAGAACGAAGTTTATATATATATATATATATATATATATATATATATATATATATATATACATATATATATATATATATATATATATATATATATATATATGTATATATATATATATATACATATACATATATATATATGTATATATATATATATATATGTATATATATATATATATATATATATATATATATATATATATATATATACATATACATATATATATATGTATATATATATATATATACGTATATATATATATATATATATATATATGTATATATATATATATATATATATATTATATATATATATATATATATATATATATATATATATATATATATATATATATATATATTATATATATATATATATATATATATATATATATATATATATATATATATATATATATATATATATATATATATATATATATATATATATATATATATATATATATATATATATATATATATATATATATATATATATATATATATATATATATTAATATATATATAATATATATATATATATATTATATATATATATATATATATATATATATATATATATATATATATATATATAATTTCGATACGGAGCAATATTCTATCAGGTATTTTCGGGGAAAATATGACTGAAACAGTTCTTTCTCTTTATATTGAATTAATGAAAATTTTCTTCATTTTAATATATCAAATTTGAATCATTTCAGAAATGCGAAATAAACATTGATATATGTAATAGATTAGTCAGATCTTTTTTTCTTTCCATTTAAAGCTACTGATGAGATCTAACAAGGTCGAAACAGCTGTCTCTAACTATTTGCATAAGTGCAAAGAGAATGATAATTATGGAAAGCACTCTGTATTAAAACGGTAATATCTAAAAATATCCACGAATAATAAGGCCACTTCATTTCGCATTACGTCATTTCACCTCCAATACGTTCGGGTCAAGTAGAATCTTTTTATCTGGTAATATATCTGGTTTTCATAATAAGCATTATATTCCGCCTATTCATGAATGAACTATTCAAAATGCAGTCGAGGCGATATTTAAATTCGCAAAAATCGGTTTCCTATGATAGCCGAATAAGATTATCATATTATATGAAAGCGACGTTCCTATCTAGATAACTCGATATTTCTCAGTCGACTGTCGGGTCGTATAATCAGTAGCTAGGAATTTTTATAACCTGGTTTTCTGGTTTAACGGATTACCGGTGTGCTGTTTAGCAAATACTTCGTTAAGTAAAAATCCCCCGGATAATTGTTTGAACAGTTTTTAGGCGTGTTTGTCGAACTGTAAATCATAAGCCACCACGCAGTTCTTATCAAAAGATGTATTTGTGGAGATTAAGAGTGATGCAACCAAATTGGTTACACAGAAGTTTCTAACGTAGTAACAACAATAACACGATCTGATTTCAAACGGTTTGAAGATCTTTATGATTTTATATCTGTTGCTTGATTGTGTATTGTATGACTGTTCGATAGACCAAGGTGACATCATCTTTTCTAATGATCTTTTCATGTTGCACTGTGTCTCTATCGTCTTGCTCTTGACGATAATCACCTCTTCTTCAGTACCTAAGTATCTAACTAGTATCTTGTTTTGATTAAACAGAGTTCAATAAACTATTTTTATGTTTGGTGTTTTATATTTTACATCTTTTAAAATTTAGTTTAATTGATACTCGTACTTGTTTATGATACAACTTTTTCGCTACAGAATTCAATGAAAAGAAGTTCTTTATCGCAAACCAAAGACTAGGAGAATTAAAGTTAGGCCCATAAATGATTAACAGTAATGTAAGAGTTACACTGTCAATCTAGGAATAACATTTCCAAGGTCAGTTGTATTTATGAATCCGTATTGATATGGATTTTTGGTAACCTCATGCTGTTATTTTGATTTAACGGTATTCAGATGACAATTGTTGACGTTGTTTATAAAACTGTCAAACTGTTCCATGACAACAGAGTGCACGACGTTGGGATTTTTCTTTAGAATTGCGAGGTGCGGGGTTTTTTATTTCTTCGGAATCAAAATATAATCTTTCAACGGGATTACGAAACGGCCGATACGCAAATAACGGATTCGGTTAGTTATAATCCTCGGCTGCGCCTCGGATTACAATATCCAACCACATCCGTTATTTGCTACATATCGGCCTTGTTACGTTAATAACTATATAAAGGCGATCCTTTCATTGCTTGTTTAGTTTCACAGACGCATAAATACAATATGTGAATTGAAATCTAAGTACTATTTCTTATTTCAAGTATAAAAATTTTCGTGGGAATCTTATATATTGAAGTTATAATTGATTATCTATTGTAGAGTAGGTATGATTTGGAAATGGCGAATTGATTATAATTTTTTACAAATGATAAACATCTTTTTGTATAATAATTATCAGAAATGGGAATGAATGATAAAAAGAAACATATTTTTCAGTATATAGGTATATATATATATATATATATATATATATATATATATATATATATATATATATATATATATATATATATATATTATATATACTATATATATATATATATATAATATATATATATATATATATATATATATATATATATATATATATATATATATATATTCAATACTTTCTTCTCGGTACATTTTGACATCTGCATCAGCCACCACTAGACCAAAAGGGCTGAAACTTGGTATTTGGAGTGTTTCTTAATACAGAACAAAACAATCAAGATTTTAATGAATTCAGTGGAAATTTTGGAATCAAAATTTGGCTAGAAGAATGTCGGAAGGATGCATGACCGAGATTTTTCAAAATTTTCCAGCTTTGTCCATCCCTTCAGTTCCTTTGCATTGACTAAGAGCGTTAAGAAATTGTTTGTAAAAATAAAAAAAAATAAGGGGAAAATATGACTTCAGTGACAGAGCTCTAGTGCTCGGGCGTTTTTGGTGGATTGCATTAAAATGATACTGCTCAAGAATATAATATAGAGAGTTTAAGTCTCTAGGAGACTAAATAAATACTAATAATAATATCAATAAAAGATAACAAAGCTTATCGTAGAATTCCATCAGTTCGTGTAGTGAATCCACTGCTAAAAATTTTATTATACCTAGTTGATATATAAAATGCCTCATTATAATGGGGATGTAAGAGATATACACTTGACATTTTAATCAGACAGGGTGTCCTGAAATATTATTCCGCCTGGGTTGATAAACTGTGCATAAAAAGTACAATTTATTAAGTTAGCACTTCGGTATAGTTCATTTCGATGGCGTTCATTAATTTTCGCTGAGCTTTTTAAGAGTGATTGCCCCTAATGTTGGCGCGTTAACTGAGAGAAAATTAATGTCAACGAATACGGCGAGTAAACACGGCCAGCCAGACGAGACACATGTGGTTTCAATTTGCCACATCCAAAAACTGCGACTAGTTTTGTTACATTTAGAGATACAACTTTTCCGAGCGGAGCCTGAGAGCTGGTTTCATAATTCGACCGTCTGCGACCATCCGTTTGGCATCCGAGCTGAACAGAGAGAGTCTATATACGCAATTCATTGAAAATCAATGTCATTCGCTCGGTATGTTGACCTAAATATGCGTATTTTCGAGGATTCGTCGAACAAAAACGAATACCAAATATTACAGTTGTTAGCCCGGAGCCTCGATGTCATTCCACGCAGATTAAATGTGGAACGCACTCTATATGGAGAATCCATACGAAGATTAATGAATAGCTTAGGTAAAAAAATATATATTATTTTCTATGCCACAGAAAAAGTTGGAACGAAAATTACTAAAGCTCACACTTCAATCTCATCAAGCAATCAACAACTAGCTTTAAATTGGTCTTTCAGTACTAATCAATATTGATAATATTAATGTTTAACCATGTTGTACAAAAAAAAAGAACTATCACAGAAAAAACGAACGAAAAATTCGGATGAATAGGCACTCCTATTTTCTGTGACTGCTTGGGCAAATATGGATTATTTGAGAAAAGATTAGGTGATCTGCATACTGTTGGTAGAGACATGGAATAGTTGTGTATGGCAACTATAGTCCAGACGCTTATAGAGAGCATCTCTACTGAAATACTAGAGCTTGACCACATGGCTGAGTTGCCAGGTCATAAAATGGAATAGAAGAAGAAAGAAGAATGGATTATTTGCTATGACTGGATCACAGAAGGATTTATATTGCTCAATAATAGTTGATATTTTTCCGCATAAAACTAGCTGCATCTAATGAAGTGACAGCGTCTAATCGAATTGTTTGTTTTTGTTAATAATAATCTTCACTTGGTGTTTTCATTTCCATTCCCTGATTTATTGTTTACTCTCAATGAATAAATATTTCAATTTTCATCAAATTCTATAATGTAATCTATTTATTACGGGTTTCCACTTTTGAATCAGAAACTCAGTAAATCATTAAACATACCCTGAACTTGAAAACCAAGAGCAAATATTTGCCATGCAAAAAATCACTTCACTTTCACATTGTTGAAAATATATGACTTTTCAACTCATTAAAAAGTTAAAAAAAATAGTTAGATATGAATATTCGCTCAACAACTACAATGTTTAAAAATGTTGTATTAAATATAGACAATATCCTTGTGGTTCGGAACGCGTTCAAGAGAATCTGTGCATAGAAATGTGATGAATACACTAAGATCGTTGATGCGATGCACATGTGACTTCCATGCACATGTGACGGCGATACACAATGGGACCGCTAATGCGGGCAAAAAACCAAATGAAAATCGACCGACAGTATGCCGTGGAATTAATTCGACTGTACGGTTTTTGTCGGTGCAAGTTTGTCGTTTTCCATGTAAGGACACAGAGTGTACGGGCAGTGGTTGTCCACAGACGCGAGGTCGAATAGCTCACACGTCTAAACTGGGATGCCAATCGCTTCTTGTTGTCGTTCATCGTCACCTTTTAATTACTGCCGATACTAAATTAGTCCCAACGACCGACAGACTTATGCCTACCGAGACGTGCCATTACTCCCGGCCACCTTGTCACACATCGGAATTGTTTAACACGTCTTTCACAACACTTCTACCGTCAGTGTATTTACGCGCTTTACCGCAATACTCTGTGGCAGGGAATCATAGATTTTTTACTAAGGATGTGATTGCGATTTCATAGAATGGAATGGTTTATAGCAGAAAGCATAGAATTTCGGATATAGTGTCGCGTATGATTCTGATGGGGTGTTAAATTTTAAATTAAATAACCAGTGAGGTTTATAGATGTTAATTGCGTAGTGTATAATGTATAAAAGACTAGGTATGTGCACATGATTAGTACAAAATTGTCAAATTTCAGTAAAGAGCATCCCAAGGCATGATATAATAGTATTGTATTCACATTTTAAGTGATATCTATGAATTGGTGTAGGTTTATTATATTTTAATTTCATTATCATCTTTTAATTTCTTGAAAGATATGCTATTATCGATGTAAATCTTGTAGAGGTGAGTTGAAATTACATTAAATTGTTTTGGATATACCTATATACTCAATATGATTAATTACTTTCCACAAAATTGTAGCAGAAAAATTGCTATTTCACAGCTATAAATAATTTTTTCATAGCTTGTCAACTGTCAATGTGCTCAACAGGGCAACGCTTCAGTTAGTTTTTATTACGTTTAGAACATGGCAAGAGGAGCGAGTCCCCACTGTGTTACGCTTTCCAACCCATAAAGTCAAGAAGAAGCAGGTAGTTTATACCTCAATGGCAAGTTTAACAACAAAAGACTGAAAGTTAACTTTCCACAAGGTCGTTGAATATACAAGAACGTAAAATTAAAAAAAAAGGTAAGAATATCTCACCGTAATGCACAGAAGATTGACATTTGAATTATTCAAGGAAACAAACATAACAACCATGTGACACAGTATAAGAGAGATTGATTCATCTTGAATATTATTATTTTATAGTTGATTCATCAAAATCATTTTGTTTGAATAATGTGCAGATGTAGTCATCTGAAGATATGATCACAATATAGATCTGAACTTTCTACTATCAATTAAACAACTAAATTCACTTCAAACAATAATTTTTTCTATTACAAATTTATTATATACAGAGTGTTTTTCAATTGAATGTTAATAATTTAGGGGATGAATTTTCGGCCCATCTTAAGAAGAAAACTTCATATGAACGCATGTCCTAAACGTCCTAGTTTTTGAGATACAGGGTGGTCAAGTTTCAGAAAATAAATAATTTTTTATTTACAACTTTAAAACCACAAAAAACTTTTGAAAAAATTTGAGAAAAAAATACAAAAAAAATTAAGTTAATTTGTTTAATCAATGCACCAATTTTTCTTTAGCAAAATCTATTTCCTGCAATTTGATAATGTTATGATTATGCAGAGAATCAGTTTGAATTTTTTTAAGCGAAAACCATGCGTCGCTCGAAGGAAACTCAATAGATCAAATTTGTTCAAAACAGAATATACATTTCAAAAATAATTTCAGTTTTAAGAAAAATCAGTGGCGTACCATAAATGTTTGCTGAAGTATGCAAGGCAAATTCTGCATGAACGCCACTGGTTGAAAATTTGAAACCTGTATTACATCAAAAAATGCACATTGATGATTAGTACTTGCATACCAAATTTGATTGAAATATTTTATGTGGTTTTAAAGTTATAAATAAAGAATGATTTATTTTCTGAAACTTATCTCAAAAACTAGGACGTTTAGGACATACATTCATATGAAGTTTTCGTCTTAAAATGAGCCCAAAATTCACCCCAAAATTATTTACATTCAATTAAAGAACACCCTGTATAACAAACTTAAACTCAATGCGAATTCAATCTGCACCAATTATACAACTCCAGTTCATATATTTCATACGCGGTGAACGTTTCGAAGAATGCAAAAACACCATCTGGCTCATTATTGATATTTACTTAGTTCTTTGATAATAAAATCATTTTTATATTCAATGCCGCTAATTATGAACTCAAGTTTTTATTCTTGTTCGATTAAATGAACTTAGATAAACTCCACAGGAGAAAAATAATGAGAGGTCAATTTATAATCATGGGAATGTTTCTTGGTACGTCAAATAATTACTCAGAAACCACTTGTCGTTATAGCATAAATCGATCCATATATAAGGAGTTATGAATGTAATAATAATTAATTTATTCAGCAATAATTGTTATTAAAAATTTCCTTAAGTGCACATAATAATTTGAATTACTTAGCTCGGTTCTATTTTAATAATTTTGATTGAAAATAAATTTGTTTAATGTATAATTATTTTTGTATACGTAATACAGCTGATTATTATGTGATATCATCATAAAATAAATTAGCATCATCAGCGGAGTAGCTTGTGAATGGTTGAATAAATTTTGGCTTTAATTCATCTCAATAGAGCATTTTTATTATAATTATTTCCTAAATAAAATACTCAAATACATTCGAGAAATTTTTTATATTGTACCTATACAACGTCCTATCAAATAATTTTGTAGTACTGAAAATTCTACAGTAGCTTAAAAATCTAGAACTTAAATGAAATATGTTTTCTCTAAACATGATATTCTGATCCCTATGTGAAAACTATACGGCTTTGTATATATATACACCTTCTAGTATCTCGAGTCGGGGTAACAGCATTATAGATTTTTTCTCTATAAAGGATATAGAAATAAATTATGAACTGAAACTTGAATGAACGATCCGCCCTCTCTTAATGAACACATCAAATGGTTTGTTCATAAATAAATAATATTTTTTTGCCATCGTAATAGAATTCCAAGATGTTCATATTTTTAGAAGTAAAAACTAATCGGACAAATATTATTCGCTCCCGTATAAATGATGGGGCTAAGCTTGTCCCATAAATACATCATCATGTAAATTAATTTAAAGTTTTAATTATGATGGCCGGCAATCGAAACTTCTTGTATCCCATTTCAGTATTTTTTTCCATTCAGACAGGACAGTTTAATAGCCTGAAACTGAACTAGATGTTTGATGATAATTTTCAAAGCTTTGTTCTCATTATCATTATATTCTTTTATTGTTGAACAACTATTTTTGACTATACAAGTGTTTATGCTTAAAATTACCATTGGAATAATATATTTGCCACTAATGAGTGAAAGAATAGTTAGTTATTCTACATAAATTTATTCATCTACTATTTCATGTTATTTTTTTGATGGACTAAATAGAAGGATCAAATACAGGTACTTTGATTTATTTTATCGAAGCTAATACAATAATTACAACTATAAGGAAAGAATAAAAAGACATAAGAAGTCCATCTCATTCAGTGAGAATTCTACTGGTATTTCTGATCATCCTTTAGAGAAAAATCGAGGTAGGTAATAGAGAGATAGAGAGAAATGCAAGAAGACTTTAGCTATGCATATGAAATATCTTCTAGCTTATAGCTACATCGACGTGTCTGCAAAACTTCTCCACCTATCCAACGCTGCAAAAAGAGCCGACCTGAACCTAAAAACTGGCCAAACCAAATCAATGAGAATCTAAACAAACAACATCGGACACTTTACAATTAAAACACAATCTACCTCGATGAAGTCACTGACTTCACTTACCTTGGAGGCACTATTACAAAGACCGGTGGCACCGAGGAAGATATTCTCAATCGAATTAGAAAGGCCAGACAAACATTTGGAATAGGTACTTAATAACGTTTGGAGATCACACATTTATGCCCAAACCCTCAATATCCTACTCCCAATATGCAGTAGGTACTACTTTATGATGCAGAAAATTAGAAAAATAAGCAACTTGTAAAAAGCTCCAAGCTTTCATCGTTGCTTCTCGTGAATGTTTCCTGGTCCAACATAATGAACAATTTAAATCTTTGGGGTCTTAGCAACCAGAGAGAAATATACCAAGAAATTAAAAAGGTAGATAGGACAGACCCTGAGAAGAGACACAAACACCATTGCCAGTAGAGCGCAAGGAACTAGAAAGAAAGTAAGTTTTTGAAATTGTTTTTCAGTTTTCTATGTCTGAAGCTTTCATGGTTTTAAGGTTCTGATGAAAGATAAAAGAGTTATCCGAAAGATATACATGGTTAACAAAGTGATTGTGTCTCTTATATGGTGGCCTTTCTATTGGCAGAGAACCCATAGCTTTACAATGGCAATACTCCTTTCCCAACTAATCAACTCTCCAACGGAGCTAGTTTCTGGAGATCCGAAGACATGGAGTTCCCATACTCTTCAATGGAGAATGTTAGAAAAATTGACATCGGTGCTACACACGATGGAAACACTGAACAGTCTGTTTCTCTCTGCAACGAGCTCATCAGTAAGGCTGATTCCATGAATCATCAATTTCTCAAATTAATTTTCTAACGTATTGTTATTGTTATATATAAGAAACATCTAAGAGATTGCGATAATATTCTTACGTTAGTATCCTAATGCCTTTGAGAATGGACCGTCAACACAAAACATCTGTTCAGTTTTCAAAATGTTAGTTAATTTTTGCTAATGGTATCTATTTATTTTATGATTGTTTGTAACACGCTAGTTATTCATTATTTCCTTATGATGATGACTATGAACATGAAAATATTTCGGTAAATTACAATAGGAAGTCTGCACATCTTTACGTGCCTGCTCACGCAATAACTTAAATATTCATTAATTTTGATACCATTTGAATAAAATTAATGGCTCATTATGAGGTCAACCTCTAGATTGTCTAGATAAACGGATATAATCCAAACTACAAAATGTATGCCGGATTCATTCCATTCAAAATTCATGAAATTGTAATTTAGCAAAATCGGGCACTGTTATTATGGTCTTGAGTTGAAAGCTTGTCGATTTCCTCGCGCTTGTTTTTGTACACTTCCTGATAAATTTACATAAAAACTGGAGCTATAATTTAGTTTTCGTCAAAAGTTCATATCAAATCTACCAAGTAAGTAATCCAAGCCGCCGATTATAAATTAATTAATCTCACATTATTCCTCTGATGAAACGACCGCAAAGTAAAAAATTCGATATAACATTAATTGATGAAATAATTTAACACAACGCTAGCGTTCTTAATAATGATGCAAATGTTTATGTTTATTTGCTCGTTATTACAATAATAAATTATAATATTTGGAAGCTGTCGATTAGAGGATGATTTATAGAATTCGTGATTTATTTTTCTGCGGTACATTCCCGCTGACATGTCTCTGAACGTTTACCAAACCGAATATTTCGACTGGGATACCAACTAATTGGAAGGCGATCTTCTGAAAAGCTATAATTTGGGACCGTCAACGCACCCATGTTCAAATATAACAGATGCCGTAATCTTGGGTTACAGGAAATCTGGTAATATTTGACATGCCTCTCAAACACTTGGCAACATTTTAGGAAAGCTTAAAGCTACAGTTCAACCGGAGGAACTTTGTTGAACATTTTTGTTGCTGTTGCGTGTTTCCGAAAATGTTCCAAAATGTTCCTTAAAATTTCTTTATTTTTCGGCAACAAATATTGAATGTTCCTACTTGTCGCCGGTTTCCATTTTGAGCGGTAAACTTCAAAATAAAATAGGAAACATGTAATCAAATCAGTGTTGCTATCGCAGTGGAAACATATCGAGAACGCAACTTGTAACCACTCTCCCTTTTAAGATATATTTATGCCCGAGATAGCTGGGAGATTGGTTAATCATATATGGGTTCTAGTTTGTTTTCAGTAATAACAACAAGATAAAATGAAGGTATTTACTACTTTCTTATTACATGGAATGAGACTTATCTGTTCTTTTTTTATTTAAACGTTTTAGATTCTATCCTAGGTGGATTATACTCTTGATTTTTGCCTTAACTTTGTCCCTAGTTTCTTGGTAGCTCTAGCTGTGGGTTTATAATAGCTTTAGTTAAATGTTCCAGCCAAGGTGAATTTTAGCTCCAGACAAGGTGAATGTTAGCTCCAGACAAGGTGAATGTTAGCTCCAGATAAGGTGGTTTTTAAACTCCAGCCAAGGTGATTTTTAAACTCCAGCCAAGGTGACTAAAATAATTCGGGGCAAAACAACATACAATCTCAAACTTATAATCTTCCACGAGTCTCTGTAGGGTATCGATGACCAATTCAAATTAACATTTAGATTTATCTCAAGCAAAGATGCTAAGAAAGACAGTATATGTTCCAACATTAAACTGAACATAAGATATGACCACGTGAAATTTGCCATCGTTAGCCTACAAAAATCTTGCGTCAAATTGAGAGAATGAAATAAGCAAATAAATTAAAAATATTTTAAATTAAGAAATTTAAGATGATTATTTCAATATTGAAAGATAAATGATTCAATATAGATAAATAAAAAAATGAAATGGCGGAAAACGAAACAAGGAATCAATTCAGATTTTCAGGATAATGCATTTATACGAAATAATTAGATTTCTTCTCATAACTTACCGTCTATCAGAAGCCACAGATACTTAATAAATTTTAATAAACTTTAATGAAATATTCGTTTAATAGATATGAATATAATTTTAATATCAACCGATGCTTGGGAAAAGAGAGATGTTATACGTGCACGTGCAAATAAGACGCTATCTAGATGTTCTCGTCATACGCAAGTCATTCCAAACTGCTCGATTCTATTATTCATAGATGAAACAAAAGTGAGGCACCATCTGACAGCGCGAATCACGGTACCTCGATGCAGAATGCAGTGGCGGCTGTTAAGCGGGGAATTGACACGTTACAAACTAGTAAACATTCGTGTCGCAGATTTTCAGTATGCAGTGAAGTACAAAAACGAATATATATAGCTACGGTTCCACCAGAGGAACATTGAGGAAATGTTCCAGAATGGTCCAAAATGTTTCTAAAATTTCTTTATGTTTTGGCAACAAATGTGGATTGTTTCTACAAATCAATATACAACATTTGACAATTTTAGTTGCTTCATTGGAAACAAGAAATTTACGTGTGTTGCCATAAGTTTTTACCCTTGGCAACAAGGAGAAACATTCAGCAACGAAAAGTTTCTCAAAGTTCTTCCGGTGGAATTGTAGCTTAAGACTCAAATTGTAGAACAGTTTTTTATATCATTTGTATATGAGCTAGAAATTTTTCGAATTAAGTTCTTTCTCGCGTGTTCTAGACACTCAGAGAATGAAAGATAATCCTATAACCTAAAACAGTGTACGACACGACTGACAAAGTAGCGTTTCTAGGCAGGAGAATCATATTAACTACAGGGCTACAGGAGGCTCTATGCAAGACTAAGCTCTGGAAGAATAGTCCAATATATTGTACATTCCGAATTAATAGAGTTAAGTTCAAGACAACTTTCCAATGGAGATGGTTATACGTATTCCACAAAGCAAAATCTGAATTCACAATCCAACGGTGCTACGTGGATTACGTATAACTTTGTGGATTACTTTATGTAATGCATGAAATTGACCATGGTCAACAAGTATGTTTTTCATGATTTAAATTCATTCATTCAGTTTAGCCTACTGAAATTTCTGACAATGCATATATGACTTCACTATAACACTTCAATGTGAACACGTACATCTGAGGCTCATCGATACTTTTGAATCTTGAAATTCAAATTTTTCGCTATACTAGGTAGGTATATAAATTTAATAAACTGTGACCCACAATTCATATTCAAGTATAAAAATGACATGATGAGGAAACGTGAAATTCTGGATTTTTGTCCACTTTCGAGGCTTCCACCACTTCTCAGCCTATAGGCCCCAAAAACGTTAATCCGGCACTGCATCAAAGGTTTTTTATTTATTTCACAACAGCCCTCTTCCTTTTTATTAAATTAGTGGTGAGCATCTTCATTTTCTCAACGCCTGGCCTCCAAAGAGAATAGTTGTTGGAGTCTCAACTCTTTGTTATTTATTGTTGATCTATATCGAAATTATTTTTCAATCGACTTCATATTTTCACGAAGGTGTTCGTATAGCGGCATACTTACACGTCTTAAAACATTTTTATAGACGTTTCATAGACGATAAAATATATTTAGCCTCTTGGGCGTTGTCATTGTTGAGCTTTCAGCTATAAAAGTGAAATTTATATGTGGATCGGACACGAGTCTGATTGAAAATTCTTTCTAACGAAAAAATTTTCACAATCGTCAGCAAATCCGATTTTATTGTGATTGTTAGGAGTAACAATGGCGCTATTTTTACGTTGGTATACGGCTAATAATGCCTTGTTGTATGTCACAGGCTGCCAATTCTGCACTGAGACAATTCAAAGATATTTTCAATGGTCCTAATTGTTAAAATGATTAATGGATAATGCCGATGCCGTCTAGAAAATTGCAGTTATACACGGGTCTGTGGAGAAACCAATAAAAATTATAGCATATTTACCCAGCGCAAAGGTGTGTATGCCTCAGTGTGTTGCACAGGACCGCATTAGAGCTAGTATGAAAATTGGTATTTCAAAAATTCTGAGTATTGCCGAGTATTTCCGAATTGAAAAGAAGTTCCGTGATGAAAGAACTAAAAATTTTTGCCTCTCAGGAACTCAATTATCTTTTACATGAAAATCTATGAAAAATAGAAGTCAGATACACGTCTTGTGCATAGATCCAATGACAAAAGAAACTTCAATCAAGTTTTTGAAATTTATATTTTAATAATGAATTTGGAATATCTGGAGCAAATTTACATCCTGCAATGAAAATTAAAGAAAATGGTTAACCTTTTTCCATGATTGGAATTCTGATATAAGTTTTATGAGAATTCCAAATTGTTCTCATGAATAAATTGAATATTCTCATGTTTACATAGTGGACAAATTTTTTTTTCTATTCGGTTTCGTATTTTCTATTCAAATAGAAACATTGCATATTCAAAGGAAAAAATAATAAACATATTCCGTTTGAATGTAGGAAGAATAGATTTTCTCTATAACGCAGTCGTGAAGTTATGCACACCTTGTACATCAACTCATTTTTCAACATGATGGTCAATTTTCTATTATTATATAATGACGAAGGCAAGCACGATATATATATATATATATATATATATATATATATATATATATATATATATATATATATATATATATATATATATATATGAATATATATATATATATATATATATATAAATATATATATGGAAAATATATATATATATATATATATATATATATATATATATATATATATATATATATATATATATATATATATATATTTATATATATATATATATATATATATATATATATATATATATATATATATATATATATATATATATATATATATATATATATATATATATAATTATTTATTCGAATTGTTGTTGCCTGTGAACAATTTCTAATCTCTTGAAAATTATTAGCAATAACAGGCTTGTTGAATCTTAAAAAACTCGATTTTATTAAAAAGTTGACGTTTCGCCACGACATTCGTGGCTTTATCAAAACTTTTTTCAAAAGTATATATATATGCCTATATGTATCACAGTTTTCTACAGCACTTAGCATACAATGTGGTAACAAGAAGTAGCCTTAACTATGTTAACAAGCCGGATGCTATACTTGCTTCTGGAACTTATACGTTTCTGTCTCACCATTCCCATCCATTTAAATCGACTGAGCAGCAAACTAAGAATGCCAAGAAATATGCAACATTGCAGCTTATCGAAGGATATAATACATATTTGTGCATAAAGAAACTTGAAAAACTGCTGCAATTTCAGATAATGGGGGCAATAATACTGGAATTCATACTCAACTAGGCCAAATGTGGACACATGTTAACTGTGTATAGTTTCAGATGTGCAGGCTAAAAAGGTACCTACATCTTATCAACTAATAGCAGCAATCAGACAGATGTTTAGAAAAAACTGGAAAAAGGTCCTTAACTGCACATCCATACAAATAGTGACATCTAATTCAACTAAAATTATATATATATATATATATATATATATATATATATATATATATTATATATATATATATATATATATATATATATATATATATATATATATATTTATATATATATATATTTATATATATATTTATATATATATATATTTATTTATATTTATTTATATATATATATAATATATATATATATATATATATATATATATATATATTATATATATATATATATATATATGTATATAAATATATATATATATATATATATATATATATATATATATATATATATATATATCGCAATTGTAAACAACTAAACAACTTTGAATTGTAATGAACTGCTTTTAATGTCAAATAGAGGTGGCAAATTATTGCGAATCTTTTAGTATGTAGTAAATCTACCAATACGAGCATGGGCCATTATTCATACGTTAGGTTTGCAACCATTCTGTTTAATGTTACGTTATTTTATTGAATGAAATTATACATGTCCAACCAAGGCACTTATCCAGGTCCATAAACTAAGAAATCAATCAATCTCAATCCAAATTATAAGTTGTTGGGTGAAACAATCCTCGACAAAATTCTTCTTCCAGAAATTATAACAGCATATTTTCAAATAATGGCCATATTACGTTAGAATGGCAGAGCGTGTAAAAATTTCAACAGCATTTAATAAACCGTTAGAAAAGTGTACAATTACTCTGACTTAATATCTGTATTTAGGTATAAACGACTGAAGAAAGATTTATCATCTGAGGTCCCTTGTCATAAATCATTTTGTCCAGGCCCTTTGGTGTTACCAGCAGCAATCCAAACATATCAGTAGAGACTGAGAGGGAATAACTTTTTAATTTCGTTTAGGTTTCAGTTCAGGTAAAGAATCCCCCAGATCCTATTAATGTTCTTTGTTATCATTGCCAGTTAGTCTGAAGGTTCGTTTTTCAAATAAAAACTGTTTTCCCATACGCAGTTCGTGTTGATTATACACAAGTTTTGTTCATTAAGGTACACATGCTCGGCAGTGAAGTTATTCATGAAAATGTAAATGAATGAGATTATAAAACACATATTAGGTTCGTTGGGTACCGGTATTATGTCTGTTCAAATTCAAGACACTATTTTTAAAAACGATTCCTATCAGAGAAATAGTTGAATACGTAGGAATTATTGTGAAATATCTTATTTGATTAATTTGTCATAATAACAGAACATACATGTCGTAAAACGTGAATATCTCTTCGTTAGAAATGGACAATTGTATTGATTATATCAGATATACTACAAGCTTTCGTTGGATGTAATAAATCATGTTTTATTCAACTTGTCTTCTCGGTGTTTCTGTTTTTGTATTGACCATCACGTATAATGAATTTTTTTACCTTTTTAATATCGAATATCTTATAAGCTATGTGTTAATTCTGTACATATTTCTCTCGAAGTTATTCCATATCAAGTATGTCCCTTATTAATGCAGAAAATTAATATCTTAGGTTTTTTTATTAGACATTACACAGACTCAAACCGAAATCTCTATTTGAATAACTGAACGCATTAAGGAGAATCCTCAAATCGAAATATATATATATATATATATATATATATATATATATATATATATATATATATATATATATATATATATATATATATATATATATATATGTATATATATATATATATATACCTATATATATATATATATATATATATATATATATATATATATATATATATATATATATATATATATATATATATATATATATATATATATATATATATATATATATATATATATATATATATATATATATATACAATTTTCTAAATCAACATTTGAAACTTATGTGAGAAACAAAATTTACTCCTTAAATTTGAACATAAAACGCACATCCCGTATACGGTACATCATAATAGATCTGTTGGATGACCCATAATGACCAGTGGTCTTATTTTATATTAGCTCATTTTACAATTATTATCTTAGTAATTTCAATTTTTGTTGTAACTCTTATAAATCTCAGTGGGGACACTATATATATATATATATATATATATATATATATATATATATATATATATATATATATATATATATATATATATATATATATATATATCTATATATATATATATATATATATATATATATATATATATACAATTAAGTAAGTAACTGCCGATGGATTTTTAAAAATATATTAATTATAGCTGGGTATTCGGCAAGAAGTTATGATCTAAACAACCACATTTGTCTCAGTCGACGTTTCGACTCTTTATTGAGTCTTCCTCAGGACATCTACAATTTAAAAAGAATGACAAAGAATGTTACACCGAAACAGTTCGTCTTATATATATAAAAAACAACAAAATTACATGTATACAACAGTTTCTTTGAACTCTAGTTCCTGCAATTTACAAGGAATATAAAACAAAAACTCATTTAAAACCGAAAACATGTTAAAATAACGTGAATAAAGCTAAAAAACAGAAATAAATGGGCTCGAAATATCAACTAAATGGTATAAAAATCTGACTGAAACTCAAAAACAAATGCCAAAATTCAATCAAATACTTACAAACAGTTAGGTTGTAAGGCCCATAACATAACACAACTCTACAACAGCTCATTATTTTTAGAGTAAAAATTGTCTATTAATTTAATAATTTCGAAGCGAGGTGCCAAACATAACCTCCTCGCTTCGAAATTATTAAATTAATAGACAATTTTTACTCCAAAAACAATGAGCTGTTGTAGAGTTGTGTTATGTTATGGGCCTTACAACCTAACTGTTTGTAAGTATTTGATTGAATTTTGGCATTTGTTTTTGAGTTTCAGTCAGATTTTTATACCATTTAGTTGATATTTCGAGCCCATTTATTTCTGTTTTTTAGCTTTATTCACGTTATTTTAACATGTTTTCGGTTTTAAATGAGTTTTTGTTGTATATTCCTTGTAAATTGCAGGAACTAGAGTTCAAAGAAACTGTTGTATACAT
Source organism: Cynegetis impunctata (assembly GCA_030704885.1). Lineage (NCBI taxonomy): Eukaryota > Metazoa > Arthropoda > Insecta > Coleoptera > Coccinellidae > Cynegetis > Cynegetis impunctata. The sequence continues at coordinate 1,153,127 of JARQZK010000729.1, forward strand.
GTAATTTTGTTGTTTTTTATATATATAAGACGAACTGTTTCGGTGTAACATTCTTTGTCATTCTTTTTAAATTGTAGATGTCCTGAGGAAGACTCAATAAAGAGTCGAAACGTCGACTGAGACAAATTTGGTTGTTTAGATCATAACTCCTTGCCGAATACCCAGCTATAATTAATATATTTTATATATATATATATATATATATATATATATATAATATATATGCATATATTTATATATATTATATATATATATATATATATATATATATATATATATATATATATATATATATATATATATATATATATATATATATATATATATATATATATATATATATATATATATATATATATATATATATATATATTATTTATTTCTAAATTTTTGAGGTTGCAGTCAGAATAATTATTGTTGGGTTAGGTTAAAGAATATCCTTTGTCATATGGTCGAGCATTCGGAAATGGTTATTTCCTTTATCAAGACATTAACTTGAGGTTATATAAATTTTGAAAAATGTAAAAAAGGAACAGAAAAGCTGATGGGTACATCTTGAAACGTCGTCACATGTAAACATGCATTTCAAGAAATGTAAATATGAACTTGAGGTTAATAAAAATTTATTTGTAAATTTTTAAGGTTGCAGTCCGAATAATTGTTGGGCTAGGTTGAGGAATACTCTTTATCATATGGTCGAGCTTTGGGAAATGGTTATCTCCTTTATCAAGACATTAACTTGAGGTTATATAAATTTTGAAAAACATAAAAAAGGAACAGCAAAGCTGAAAAAATATGCTTACATATGTATATATATATATATATATATATATATATATATATATATATATATATATATATATATATATATATATATATATATATATATATATATATATATATATATATATAATTATATATATTATATATATATATATATATATATATATATATATATATATATCTATATATATATATATATATATATATATATATATATATATATTTATATAGATGAAGAACAGAAAATACTCAAGATAGATCTACACCTACCTACATTGCTTCTTATTAGAATTTCGAACCAGAAATTTATCATGAATTTCATGGCGGTTTATCTAACATAATGACCATGGGCACACGCCCACCTCCGAAGAGTATCATAGGCTTGTAGGAGGAATAAAGTCCAATTCTATTCGTGGTAATACCCGCACATTAGTTACGTCATTCTAGACATAATTACTACAGTCTATGACCGTTCCTATCGATAGTATGCCTATGAAAATATTTATGTTTACATTAAAAACCGTAAAAGCTATAATCGGTTTGCTCGGTAAGTAATGTGGTTAGAGAAAATGCTTCCTGTCGTGGTATTTTGAGCAATTTTGACTTGACTCGATTAATTAATGTTTCTGTATTGATCATGATTCATGATGAAACTAATTTTGAATAATATAAGTCTCTACAAGATAATAACGGACTTGATTGGACTGATCGGAGTCTAAAAGGACTAAAACAGTTCGAACCAGTGTAATTTCAAATTTTGATCATGTGAATAAGTGATAAGTGTCACCCATCTAATAAAAAGTACAGTTTCAATGGTGTGTAGTGGCAAAGAAACAAAGACAATTTTATCAAACTAACTTAAGTTAAATTTAGAAATATTTTTTTGTTTATATTTCATAGAAAAATTTTATGAAGGAAAATTGGGAAATTTCGGACACTCAGTAAGGTCTCTACCTGTTTGAAAGGTTTACTTACTTGTACTTTGATATTTATTGACTTTCCTACTTTCTAAAAGATTTAAATTCCATGAATTTATTTTCTGTAATGTTGTTGGCGAGTGCTAACAAAAAAGTGAGATTTTTCTTCAAGGTGATTTAAGTGATTTCTTGAGTAACAACTTTTTCAATGTTTGATATGAATATTTGATCATTTTTCTGGTTAATCTACGTAGAGAATGGTGATCAATTGCAGACGTTGCTGATTTATTTGTTTTTGGAATAGGTAATATTTTTGAAGTTTTTTGTATTGTTAGTTAGGTCTTTTATAAGATGAACTAATATCGTCTTTATTGAAGGATATAATTAAATCCCAGATTTTTTTATATTTTTTTCTTCTAAACAATATGGTTTGTGAAGCTAATTTTGTGAAAATTTCATTTAATGTTTAATAACATTTAATTCTTGACGGTATTTTTTCTAAAGGGTATATTTAATAGAAATTATTTGAATCATTATAAAGTATAATTTAATATATATGAAAGATTTCATGGAAAATCTTGTTTCTTATTATAATTAACAGTTATTGTAAACCAACTTTGTTGTGAGGAAGTTTATGATAAAATTGACAAATTGATAGATCGGTTTGTCTGAGAAGCTAGTAAGTAAATAATTCTTAGGTATACCAATCTGCTATAAAATTAGACATTATAAAGCAGCCTCGTAAAGTTAGTATATAATATTATATATGTATATATATATATATATATATATATATATATATATATATATATATATATATATATATATATATATATATATATATATATATATATATATATATCTATATACTATGTCATTATGAAATCCTCAGTTATTGAATAAACGAACACATTTCCTTTTCTGATATAATAAACATAGGAAGTATGTAGAATAAATTGCGGAAGTATCCTCTGAATCGGATGATCAAAACTAGTCTAATTTTTTTTAACGGTGCCGTCGTAAAAAATAAATTTGTTCAGGTATAAGAGTTTCCTGCCAAAAAATAACATCCAAAGCAAAACTGACAACGCCGTGGGCATATCTCCGAAGAATACTTGAATTAAGATGAGAGGGAATAGAAATAAAAATTTAGTGGAAGGTGCATAGTATAAACTATTGTGAGCCAACGAATTATAATGGGAAAAGGATGCAGAATTGAAGATTTCTAGACACATTTTGATTAAACAGAAAGATGAAAGGAAATGAGTTGGCGCCGTGATAAAAATTAAATTTCTTCGGTAGGAAGAGCTTCCTGACAAAAAGTTTGCAGAGAAAAGAGAAAAAAGCAGATTAAGCAAATTGGTCGCCGGATAAGTTTTTATCGGCCCTAATTTACAAATATAAATTATATGACCATTTAAATCAGAGCGAGATTTAAGAGTAATATATACCTACTACATTGCATATTTTTGAAAATGTACAAAAAAGATATCCAATGAAAAAAATACAAAATATTTTCCATTGTTTCAGCATTGAGAAGAATGTTAACCTATCACTATATAAAATTATATATATGTATACATATATATATATATATATATATATATATATATATATATATATATATATATATATATATATATATATATATATATATATATATATATTTATATATATATATAAATTCATTTAAAAACAACTATGTTCAAGATATTCACATCAACAAACTTAGTGTGAAAAGTTATTGTTCAATTCAAATGGGTTCACATAAAGTAACATAATCTAGTATTCAAGGATTGAATAAAAATATCATACTTCCCACAGTCAAGGACCCTTGCCCTTATTTTCCTCAACTTCGTAATTCACAAGATGTCTCCAAAAAAATTGCTATTTAATTAACTAAACGTTCATAAATCGACATTCCAATTATCTCATACGTGTTAATTACTTTTTATTTTTTTTTAATGAAATAATTTTTCTGCACGAATGAAGTTATATCAAATTAAAAAAAAATTTATTAACACAGTTGATATCAGTTGTAATTGAATGATAACTTCATCTGAAGTATTATGTCTGACAGCTCATTTAGAGATCACGATTTCGTGTGTTCGAGATGATGCTCTAAGATTTGATTGAGGCCTATCAAATTCCCACGGTACATTACTCCATCTTCTCAAAGTAGCTTTACAAAACACGCTAACCATAGAACCCGATACACAGAGATTGAATTATGACAGCTACATTTACCTGAGCCCGAGATTACGAATCAAAGGAGACACAGAGCGGGATTAGTCGGAACACAGAGGAGAGCGAAGTCATGAACAATTACCACAATGGCCGCCTCCTAGGTGGAGATTAACAGCCAGGAATTGCTCATTTCGTCGGAGAACGCAGCAGGAGATGCCCCTACGTAGAATAGTGGAACGCGTCACTCCGCCAACCAAAAAATTACCAACAATAACAACGCTCCGTTATCAGACACGCATCTCTTACACAAAGAATAACCAGGGGGGGCGATCACAATGCTCAACATGCAAAGTTCTGGAGCAACTTTGAAGGAAGCACAATGGGTTGCATCCCCATATTAAAAGAATTACACTGTGGCGTTTTATTCAGTTTCTTTTGAACTGGTTCCGGAGAATTATGTGGAGAACGGACACTCCGGATATTAATTTTTTTAACATTTGTTCAAGAACTTGAATAATTTTAATGGCATTTGACGAAGGATGTAACATGAATTTAATCATTTTTTTTCTTGAAGGATCAAAGATCGGGTAATTTATATTGGATGGATTTGTCCATTACTTCGTGAAAACACATTTTAACTCTAAATGAGAAAAAATTAGCTTTGTTTTTCATCAAATTTTTTTCTTGAAAACGTAGAAGTACGCAAAACTGCAGTTGACAATATTTAAATAAAAATAGTTGAAAAATAAATTATATTTCTCATTTGTCGTTGAAACTATATCTGTTAAGTATGGATTATTAATTCGATTAAGTCAAATTATTCATTTTTCAAAAGACAATATTTACATCTAATAATGACTTTCAACTGATAAGTAGATAGATATATCTATGAAGAAGAATTAGTCCGAACAATATAATATAAATGCAACATATATAACAGAAAAAACTTAAAAACACACAAAAATACTTACTCTTATACCCACAATTTCATCAAAAGGTATGAAATATTAAATATTGTGTAACATTATTATTCAGATAAGCTTTAATATTTTCAATATGCTTTTAAAATTATGAAGATATGTAGGTACGTGATTGACTTAAAAAGGAAATAACTTATATGATTATTATTAAAAGGAGAAAGAAAGAATAATAACTTGTTAACTTGCAAACTCTTACAAAAAAAAATTGTAACACTTCTTTACGTGCTATTATTTCATCAAGGCTGGTATGAATATTATGAAAAACTGAAATATTAATTGAAAATTTGTAATAATTTTATATATTGCTCAAATTAAATCAATAACTGATTGATTTCATATATGATTAAAATTATGAAGTGTTTGAAGCTTCTCCATCGATAATTAGTTCTATCTACATTTAAAAACATTTATATTTTCAATTTAGCTTTCAATTTGGAACGAGCAGTTTTCTTAGTTGATTGTTCTGAAATCCCATATGTATTAATTAGCATAATTTCAATCTTCTATGAATGAAAAAAATAAATGACAACTTTGAGAGCTACTATAAATCATAGGTTTATTCCTCCAAAATGTCTGAGACTTAGAATTTCTCTCTGGTAAGCCCATTAAGTCTAATTTATTTCCATTTATCACCAGGAGTGAACGGGAAATTGGACATTATTCCATACGTTTCGAAATTATCGTAATTTATTAGGAGGTCATATAAAACAGAATTCAATGTGAGCATCCTACGAAAAAATTTTAATTCAACGTTCAATTACCAGATAAAGAAACACAAACCTATTAACGTGCCTTTCATATTTTGTGGCATTTTAATAACACTTTTAATTATTGTCCAAGTGGTCCTCTCTTAACAACCACGTGCGGGGTAGTTTTAGTGATTTATGATGATCCTCAGTTTGCTACAATGTCTGACTCTAGCAGGCTTCTTCAGACGGCTGCTGTCCCAACCGAAGCTATTTTATATTATACAACACCGTAAATTATACTCTGCTGGCTCGCTATCTTTATGTGCATTTTTCAATTATTTTCTCATGCGAAATGACTTATTCATTCATGAAGATAAAATATTGTTATTGGTTGTACTATAGAAAGAAAAACTACTTTTCAGCCGTTCATTGGATATTACTCTTAATTTATTCATTAGAAACAAACTACTCTGCGATGTTATAATAAAAGAAATAACAGAAATCGTAAATGATATTATGGAAGAATTGAGAGGTGAACTCTCCTTGCTAATGACTTGAGCTACAGTTTCACTGGAGGAAGATTTCTGTTGCTGTTGAGTGTTTCCGAAAATGTTCCTTAAATTTCTTTATTTTTCGGCAACAAATGTTGACTATTTCTACTTGTCACCCTTCAAGCTACGATTCCACCGGAGGAACATTTTTGTTGCTGTTGCGTGTTTCCGTAAATGTTCCTTAAAATTTCTTTACTTTTCGGCCACAAATGTTGACTGTTCCTACCTGTCGCCGGTTTCCATTTTGAGCGGTAAACTTTAAAAGAAAATAGTTAAAAACATTTGTGAAAAAATCCGTGTTGCTATCGCACTGGAAACCGTATCGAGAACGCAACTAGTAAATATTCGTGTCGCAGATCTTCAGTGTGCAGTGAAGTACGAAAACCATTAAATATATAGCTACGTTTCCACAGAAGGAACATTGATAAACATTTTTGTTGCTGTTGCTTGTTTCACTATAATAATTTCTTTATATTTCGGAAACAAATGTTGATTGTTTCTACTAAATAATATGCAACTATTGACAATAATTGTTGCCATAAGTTTCTACCCTTGGCAACAGGGAGCCCTACCATTGGCAACATTCAGCAACAAAATGTTCCTGGTGGAACTGTAGCTTTAGGGCGTTTGCCCACAGGACGGTAACGGCACGATTTGCCGCGCGCGATATATCGCGCCGCATCCGCTGAGTGCTCGCCCACTACGCGGTATATATCGTGCGAAACTGGTTTGAATTATAATTTTAGATATGCACAGCACTCAAAATATCGTTGGTAATTTCGTCGTGTCGGCTAGACATCATTTAATCCTATAGGCGTTCAAAAGTCAGGCGACACGAAGTCGCGCGATTTTTGACCGCCAAATCGCGGGTTTGTGCGGCAACGTCCTGCCGCGACGATATTTAAAACTATCGCGGCATTTTTTAACCAGTGGGCGACCGCTTTATTCATTGTATGACAAATTTGTGAATTTTGGTCGTTGCGATATCGCGTACGATTTATCGCGCGCGGCAAATCGCGCCGTTACCGTCCTGTGGGCAAACGCCCTTATAGTTGTGAAGATCCACTGTCTGGAATCTCTACCCCATACTGCTTCTAATAATGGTATTAACAGATTCAAGAACAGTATTAATCTTAGGTGCCTTATCTCAACACAACATCCAAACCATTCGGTTTTAATAAATGGCCTGTTTGTCCGAGCTCAGATTTGGATATATTACGGACAGAAAGACAAATTTCTATATTGACAGATCGCATTAGGATTCTGGGGACTTATCAACACCGCATGAAAAATTTGTCGTCTGGGAATCTTCGAGATAGAAGAAGACTCGACAGAAATAAAATCACAGACGTCTCCAGTTACATGAAAAACATCTATGGCGGAAGTTAAGAATTAACTGAAAACAGAAGACGAGAAACTATTTATTCTTTTCTTGATTCTTTATAAATTGAATTTGAATTAATAACACATAAATAATGAATGAGAAATGATGTAATTTAGAAATTTGTAACTTTCTTTCATATTGTATTTGAAATAGTTTTTCTTCGAATAATATATTAGTGAAAAAAAATATAAATTATTGGAAATATTCTCAATTTCTATCAGGTATAAAATATTTGAAATTTTTTCAATAGAATAGTATTTTCTGTAATTGAAATATTGTTTTAATCCATTTTTACATTTATGAGCCGAAACTTAATAAATTAGAAAGCTTTTTTATGACAGTAAATACTGAAAAAAATAGTTAGATTTCGTTAGATTGAAATCAGATGACGTTGAATTTATAAGGAAGATCCTTTGGATACTACAAAATAAAACTAAAAATTCTGGGACAGCTACCCTACCCTCATACCCTGTATTTCTTGGAAACACATCTGCCACAACTTGAAAGAAGTAGGTAAGTATATCTACGAATCTTTCAAAGGGAAAATTTGAATGTTCCAAAAACAATTTGCACAAAGATGAAACTATAAGTAGAAGAAACATATTATTGGAGGATTTTTAGAGAAACAACATTAAAGAATATTGGTAGCTTCCGAAGGTCTTCAAATTACTGGATATTTGATATAAATTATAGGAAGGTATTATATCTTACATTATAATGTTGGTTAATTTATGACGGAAAGAAATCCAGCGTGGATAAATTGTTCTTTCAAAATTCTTGTTAATATTTTAGGACATATTGAAGGTACTTAATCAATTTTCTAGTTGCCAGTTATATTAAAATATCTTGAGTCTGACTTGGATAAAAGATTTGTTCACAATATAAAAATAACCAAAACGAGATAATACCTGGCGTACCGATAATTTGATAATGCTTAGAGTTATTTAATTTTATAGAACAGTATTTTGGACTTTATATAATAATCAATAAATTAGGTAAAAATTAAATATGTAAATATGTTTCTTTTTGTAATTTGAAGTGTGGATATATTTGGTCAAGCGTTATTTGGTTTTGTTTTTTATTGTTTAAAGAGTTTATAGTAGCGTTGTCACAATTATTGTTCCTTGCTATTTGTTTTATTTTGTCGAGTTTTGTATTCCGCTTATGTACTAAGTAGAAGAGAGGAAACTCTATGAATCTGCAGTCGCAAATGATTGAATAAAAATAGTGATAAAAAACAAAGTATATTTTTTCCCATTTATATTCAAAAATTTATTATCACAAAGTAACAGACAAATTCATCGAATATTTGATCATTTCAAACTAGTTTTTTATTATTCGAGTTGCTATAAATCTACAGGATGGGTAGTTTTTTGGTTATGTTTAATGCTGTGTTTTAATTTTTACCGTTCCCGATCGACGAACCGTAAGAGAAGACCCTTGTGAGGGATGATGCGATTTTGACTTTATAATTAGTTTTACCCTACCACAGTTCAGTTGTCTGAATGCACCAGTCGGAATAAATCGGGGGTATGAATCTGAATGTTCGCTTTAACGAATTATAATGGAGGAATAAATAAATATAGTTAGGCAAATTTACAAGTTCAGCTGTTAAGTGTTAGGATCGGGGGAGAGAATGGCTCGGTGGGGTGACCCTTAAATAGTTTTCGTTAAGAGCTTCAACCAAAATTTCATTTAGTTTGATTGACGGGTAGTAATGTAATCACCATTCTGAAGTTATTAAATCCAGTTAGCCACGTTCTTGGTGAATATATTGCTGTCCCATTTCATGCTACATTCAACGAACTGTTTTAGTTTCTCTGACTCTTCTTGGAATAATATCAAAATATTTAGATTACGCCTGATTAATTTTGTTAATGTATTGACATTTATGAGAGTTTATGAAGATTCAAAAGAACATTAGTCCCTCTCGCTTCAAAGCAAGGTGACAGACTTCAAATGGCAGGATCAGAATATTTTCCACCAGGTTTCTAATTTAAATGAACCAGAAGAGCACAATTTGGCAAGGGTATAAGAGATTTATTTGTAATAACTTTGTAATAGAATATTCGACATTGAAGTGTTGGCAACATTGTATAATTTGAACGTCAGTTTATGCTGGTTCTAAGGTTATTGTAAATGGCGTTTCTTTTAGTGTGTTAAGCGAGTTTAGTGTATTTTTTAAATCCTAGTTTCCCAGAAAATGATAGACGATTGTACTGTGGTGATGTCTTAGATATATATTTATATACACGTCTGACCAAAATGACTTGCAATTTGGCATCTGGGGTGTTTTTGACACAGAACAAAGCTGTCAAAATGTGTATAAATCCAGTCAAAATTTTACTATCTCTAAATTTTGGGGAAGGTACTAAGGTAATGGCGGGGAGATGCACGAGCAGACAATTTTCAAGCTGGTGGCAAAATAGGTGGAAATTAATTATCTACAACATATCCGGAATTCATTCTTTCAAATCTTTTTCAATCTAATTGCATTTAAAAACTTGACTTCTATTTTCAGTTTCGCAAGTATATTGTCCATTTTCAATGGCCAATAATCACAAAAATATGTACAATCAAATGAACATAGTTATATTTAACCAAATAAAGTATTAAAATTTTTCTGGAGTATCTCGCAATTTTCTGATAGTTTTAAAGAATGGGTATAGGACTAAAAACTAAAATAATTTTTCAAGAAGCTGAAATGTAGATACAAATGACCTACTGAAGATTTGTCACTATTTGGAAGCTTTTATTGAGATAAAGTGACTTTGGGCATCCATTAGTTCAGTGATTACTATTAATATACTAGTTTACAAGCCAATGGCCGTTCAGAACCGAAATTAAATAATAGGTTCCTGGAGTTATATATAATTCAGGATATAAGTGAAGAAAAAAATCATTAACGAATTTCCAACAAGCTTCATTTATTAAATACTTTAAAATCACTGTTGAATGTAACAATAATTCAACACTCAAATTGTTCTAATTGTTCTCAATCATTTTGAATATTCGTTTCAAAAAAAATAGCAGGAACTTTCACTAGCAATTATTATCTATAATAGAATTTTTACATCTTTGAACCACTCAAATAAATAGTGCGCAGTCCAACTTTAAATAGAAATACGATGAGATTTACATCAAATTTCGAACAGCTTTTGAAGTGGACGTCAACATAAATTATGTCCTTGTAGCTTTCATATCAATTTGCATCTATTATGATTTTATGGAATGCCACACCCATGAAGAGATATTAAACGATGCAGATTATGTATGCAACTTATACTTTCAAATTGATGAGTATAAATCAGTATTTAATAATATAACGTCTTGGCTATCCCTCGTAACGTGGTCAAATTAATAATTTTTTAATTTTTTGTCCGGAAAAATAAATTGAATGTTAATGTAATATTCACAGAAATTACAAAAATATTATAAATGGAAGAATAAATCCTCAATTATCACTCTCAATGTAATAAAAGCTGAGCAATTTATACCGAAATAAGCTGATAATATGAAGTGATATTATTATCACCTTTGTATGACAATATGTATAGAAATCTGACGTAGGTATTTCACAAACAAAAAATCACAATATTTTCTTGAGCAGAACAACAAAAATAATCGAAAAGGTGATAGTGTTCTACAAAAAATAGATATCGAATAGGGCACCCAGACATGAGAATAAAAACACGGGGTGAAGTTGGAAAACACATGGAACCGAAAAATGAAGACTTCGAAAGGCAGTTTACACAACCATTAATGCAGAAACGACCTTTTTAATGTATGTGCTTTCTCGGGTGAGCAAACGAAATAAATTTTGGCACCTATTACCCGTGCTATTAACATGTAGCGGTAACTAAACTTACTTTGAACGAAAACAAACTTGGGAGGAACAGAAGTAAGTTATGTAGTTTTCCAAATACGTTTAATGCGGATCGTTGGCGCTTTGGATAATTTCTGCTGCTAATTACTTATCAAGAAAATTTGTTGCTTTACTCTGTTGAACTGATGATAACCAACTGGACAACAGTACAGTTATAGAAAAACCAGCGAATGTCAGTTCGAACGTTAATTAAAGTGATTATTTGATTATACCTATTAGTCCAACTATGTTTTTCTAATAAAATATCTGAGATGAATTTTCAGTATCATGAATTGAATAATCAGGTTCCAATAAAACCGGGTAATATATCTTTTTGACAGCTCATATCATATATATTTAAATGAGCAATTCTTGTACATGTACATACATATATATATATATATATATATATATATATATATATTATATAATATATATATATACATATATATAAATATAATTCTCAGTTGAAATTAAATAGCAATAACAGGCCCTGTTGAACTCTTAATAAAAACTTCGATTTTATAAACATACCAGAGATTTCATATACAATAAACCACGAAATGGTATTGTCTTCATAGCAGAGGATTTTGTTTGTATAGCTATTATACAATCCAAATTTTCGATATCTAATTGCTTAGCTACGCCGTTCCTAATGAGACCAAAAGAGTCCGGAAACACGATGTCCAACGGGCTTGCTTCCATATAACGTTCTATACCGATAATTGTTTTGGCTCCTACTTTATTTCACCAAGTAAGTTGTTGCCGCGCGATAATTTGCTCTTTGTTGTTAGATAAATAGTAACCTATTAATTATTTTTTTCGAATATTACGTGGGTAAGGTTTTGTGTTTCCCTTACTTCTAATGATAACCATTGAATGTTAATATTAGACTGAATCACAATAATAATAACAAAGACACCACATCCGAAAAAATTAATCGCAGACAATAGAGCTAAAGCCGCCTTTTCTATTCAAATTTTGTGAAATGTCATAAATAAATTGGTCAAAGAAATCTAATTTTTTTCGTATATCTGAGAGTGAAAGACGGTCAACTGTAATATAAATTCAAGTTTTATAAGATTCAACCCACTTGTTATTCGCATAATAATTATCAAGAGATTAAAAATAATCAACAGGCAACAACAATATAAATAAACTTAATTATTAATATTTATATATATATATATATATATATATATAAATATATATATATATATATATATATATATATATCGGAAAGAGCTCTAACGATTTGGACGCAACTCTGTATTCAGATAGTGTTTTGCTTTTTAAGTTTACTTATAAATTATATAATTGTGTTTATTGGAGTGACAGTAGACCTTAGGCGATTTTAGATTTAGAATAGAGATTTTCAATGAAACGGTAGTTTATCTATTGAACAACAAGATAAACAGTTTGAACATTAGTTAAGAAGTAATAAATACATTATAATATCTTCAGAATTGTATAATTTTCGGTGAAGGAAATTTTCGGCAAAACTTACAATAGTAGTACGAAAATTAGATCTTGTAAGTTTTGCCGAAAATTTCCTTCACCGAAAATTATACAATTCTGAAGATATTATAATGTATTTATTACTTCTTAACAAATATAGTACGAAAATTAGACCTTTATAGTCTACCTTAAGTACGGAATATATGGCGCAATGGTCATGTAAAAAAATGACTTACTTAATATCCCTTTTTTCTTTTAAATTTTTCAAAGTAAATTTTGATGAGACATAATATTTGTTTTTAATTATTGTTGATATTAATCAAATTTTTAGCAGTTTGAAAATAACAACTATAGGTAAATCACAGAATTACCCTGCTTCCGAAAATTGTAAGTTTTGACTTCGCTCTATATTTTGAATGAAATTATAATTTATATTCTTTGAATGAATCACTTTGAGCAGTTGCTGCACACTAGTTCATTTGTTCTGGCGGCAAACTACTACGATTATCCCCGGTAAGTTTCACTACACATTTGCCTCAAATGAATAAGGTTGTAAATAAATATAGCGCACAATGCTAACTAGTTACCGGGCCAGCAACATAGGTAACGCGACCACATAAAACCTTATCGCCCTTTTTGGGCACAATATGTGCCCCAGGATAGTTTATAATGTTATAGTTTTCGGTTTTATCAACGCAACAACAGATAAGCTGAACAAACCTCGATAAGGCCTCGGCGGCTCGATATCAAGTTTCAGACACGGACGAAACTAGTTCGCTGAAGTCAAATTTCGGAAGAAAACCGAATTTCATAGGTCAAAAAATCCTTCTCTTCTCCATTAATTTGGAAACCCATAGTAACTAATAACAATAACAACGATCTTCAATTAATCGAAACGTCACCATCTTAATTTTTAATTATTCATTTGTTGCCTTAAATTTGTTACTATATAGATTTAATGATATTCGTTTTCTAAATTTCAGTTTTGATAAATTGATATTTTATTTTCCTTCAGTTATAAGTGTGTATAAATTTATTTGATGTTGTTTTAATCCTTAATCTTCATTTTATTTCGATTATTTTGATAAAGTCTAGGCCCAATTAATATTTCTATCTAATTTCATGTTCATGTTCTCTCTAAAATTCTTTTATGTTTAATTATATCACGATAGAGTTAAATTTATGTGCATACTCTTTCATTCAAAGCAATACACATATGCACTACTTTTAACATTTTTTGATTGAATATTGAAATTTTGTACTACTTATATCGATGTACTGATATTCGTTTTCTATTTTTTAGTTTTGATAAATTGACATTTGATTTTCCTTCAGCTTCAAATAGGTACCTATATAAGAATTCAATACATGTATTTCTTATGCTTTATCTTTATTTTATTTTACTCAGGATATTATTTGAATATATTGATAAAGTGTTCATGGTGGATTAGTATTTCAGTACAATTTATTGTTTATTTTGTTTTAAAATTATTTTGTGTTTATTTATATCAAGATACCTATAGTTAAATTTATGCCAACTCAATTTTATTAAAAATATTACAAATATATTTTTAGATTGAATATTCATTTGTTTTATAGTTTAAATACTTTATTAAATAAATTCAATATTTTCCTAGATAAACCTTTATTAATGTAGTGAAAATAAGAATCTCAGACAAGATCGAGATAAATTAAATATAATGCCATAGATTTTAATAGTCTCCATAATTTCAGAACAGAATTGTGTAACCATAAAATATATTTTTAAAAACTGAGATTGAATTCTCGCACATCACTTGGTGAAACATCATAAAGAATAAAGTATAAACTTTAGAATAGACAACACACTCTTGTTTTCAACACATAAAGAGAGAGATTAGATAGCTGTTACTTAGCAGAATAAAAAAGTCGACATGTATACGAGCTAATGGAGAGAGTCAGTATCAATGACACTGGAATCTACTGGAGTTATTATTGCATCATAATACTCTATAAAACCACGGCGACAAGAGCAAAGGGTGATAACGCGCTATGAGAGAGGAGAGTGTGTCCGGTTTTACAAGGGGTTAATCTCGACTTTCATTTAAGGTGTCGAGAACTTTTATTTCGAGACGTATAATTTTCGAGATGGTCAAGACGTATTACTCCTATTGGTACCTAAATGTAACAATTGTGATTTTGTTGAAATCCCACACAAGGAAGTGATTGAATTTGATACAAAGTTGCAGAGAAGTCCAGTGGTCATTTTGTAGATTTGTGTTCGAAACTTGATTTTTTATGTTCTTCAACACGGAATATTTATATTCCTTCCTGGTCTGTCCAACTAATAGAAGAGCAGGCATTCGTTCCGGCAAATATTTTGTAAATACCAACTGACATCCGATGTATGTATGATTTTTCTTTATGTTATTGACCAAGGAAATTACTCTGTCAAGTTATGCGTTTTTATTTTGTACATAATTTGTTATGACGTTATAAGGTTTTCGATCAGTACTGATTACAAATTTTGCTGCCTCCAGAGAGTTAAGGTATCACAATAAGTATTATTGGGAAGTAATTCGTTGTTTCTTACATTTAACTAGTTTGAGTGGGGTATATTTGAAATGCAACAAGGATACTTTTCTTCGTTTTTTCCCACATCGAGCTTGTCGATAAGACTTTTCATTGTAACCGTTATTGATGGCTAATAATTTAAAATTGTATTAACTTCAGTTTGAAAATTTGTTTCCGATAATGGAATCGTGAACAACCTATGTATGAACGAATGAAAAGCACTGAGTTTTTATTTTATATGTGTTGGTTAATGTCGCTGTGAATTAAAGTATCTGTGAAGGTTGGTTTTTCCTATAAATGTTGAAAGTAAGAGAAATTCAAATTCCTAGCAATCTGAAACGTCTTAAAGAAATTCAAGGTACCGCATAGTTTTCGTGTTTTCCCTCTCTAGTCTTTTGTAAATTTTGCAGAATCGAGAGAGAATTGTAGAAAAAGTATTTATATATAAGTTTTATAGGAAATTATCTTAACTGCCTATCTGTACCGGTCCAGAGAGTACAAAAAAATTATCATCTACATAACGTCTCGCATAAATAAAACGTTAGTAATTTTAAATTATTGACAATATTGAGAAGATTTTTTGTCTTGCTAAGTATATTTAACTTCACAGAAAATTTCACTCAACAAAGGCGATAACGGGAATGAAAGCACCATGGGCAAGAACCGTCATACGGTTTTGTAATAGCTTATGAAAGAAAGTCATTCATCATTGAATTAACTTCTGTTCTAAACATAATGTTTTAAGGCAGACATTGATTTCGTTGACCTGCTTGAGATGTTAAAGATTTTGGGTTCATCTCTAGATATCGGCTTTAAAAATATTTATTTTCAACTTCATATGAGATTGGCGTAGATAGGAAATAATATGATAACGTCGAAATTGAAATTATATATTAAGCATTCTGAAAGAGATTTTGATATTCTTAAAATGATGATTAAATTATGTGACACACAGAGTTATTTCAAATTTAATGATATAATATATCAAACAAGAAAGACGGATTGCCCATAGGGATCACAGTTATCGCCTTTGTTGAGTGAGAGATTCTTCATGAGAATAACTTAGAAGAAAAAATTTTACATACTGATAATACCTTTTAATGTACTAAAAGATTTTAAGTATTATGGTAGACGTTTATGTAGAAGATGTAATCTTTAGGTATTTGGACCGGTACAAAGCGATAGGCAGTTAGATAATTTAAATTAGATCATATATGTAGTGATACTTTCTACAATTCGATTGCAATTTTACAAAAGAAGTAGAGTAAAACAGATAAACGAGATTACCTTGAAATTATCTTAGACGTTATCAATGCCCTTAGGAATTTGAATTTCTCTTACTTTCAACATTTGTAGATAAATCCACAACGCATTCAACAGATACTTAAATTCACAAGGAACAGGTAACGCAACGACATATCTAAATAAAAACTCAGTGCTTTTCATCTCGTTCAATACTATAGGCTATATTCTGTTCAAACCAGATTCCATTTTATCGGAAAACAAATTTTCAAACTGTAGTTAATAACAATTAAATTATTAGCCATCAATGAAACGGTTACAAGTGAGAAAGCTTCTTATCGAACAAGCTCATTGGGAAAAAACCGAAAGAATGTATTCTGTTTGCATTCGAATATATTCGCCCACGGAAAACTAATTCATAGAAGAAACAAAAATACTTCCCAATAAAATTGATGTGCCTAAGATTTCGAGTAGCAAAATTTGGTACAGTACTATCGAAACCAATATAGTTTAAAACAATTTGTACAAATAAAAAGAACTCTTGAAGTTCAATTCTTGGTCAATAATAAAGCAAAATCTAACATCGGAGAACAACAGTGGTATTTACAAAATATTTTGCGACGAATGTCCTGCTTTATAGTATTGGACTCGACAGGACAGAGCAATATAAATATTTCGTTTGAAGAACATAAAAAGTCAATTTTACAAAACGAAAAAGATACCACTGGCTTCTCTGTAACAATTGTATATCAATACAATCACTTGCTAGGATTTCAATCACAAAACCAACATTGTTTACATTCAGGTAATAAGGGTAAACGTCTTGAACCTCCTCGAAATATATCGAACTTCTCGAAATAAGTTCCCGCCATAATAGTCAATTACCCCTTGAAAATCGACCAAATTGATTTTCAGGTCATGCACCTTTGGCTTTTGTCTGTTTTTATAATCTACGATGCAATACTCTCCTGTTCGTCTCAAGTACCTTGATAATGAGTTCATTGCTCGAAACATGTCGACTTTTTTATTAACTGCTAAGTACAGTCATCCAAAGATCTTTTTTATATTGTGAAAACATAAGCCAAGATGATTTTTTATTTTAAAGTTTAAATACTGTTAAGTATTTTTTAAAAGGTTCAATCACAACAATCAATACGTTTCTAATACATTCGAGCGTACTTGCCTACTTCTCCCCGCAAAGTTCTCATTTAAATGATTGGTAAGATAGGTAGAAATGAACTTTCATTTGTGCTTTATATACTTTCTCACTAATGGTTAATACGCTACAAATAAATGATCCGGCACAGCTAATACTAAATATACAGATTAACCTTAACTTGTTTCAAACGTTAACGCGCGCTCTACCCGGATTTGAAAATGAAGGTGTAAGAATTCTAATTTGAGTTACGCACAAACTGGTTCATGTGTTATTTTGATCTGTCCGACAAGCATTTTCTGGTAATTTCGTTCGCAGCCTGTCTGAGAGTTTAGTTCACCAATCATTACGGTATGTTAGGTAAGTAGTTGTAAATTAAATTCACTTTTAGAATCGAATATGGATAGTGTGATAATTTGTGGTGGAAATGATCCTATAATGAAACATCTCTTCCGATACCTCTATCTACATTATTATATTGATTGATACATAATCCAATTGCGTTTTAACTTAGTGAGCAACGAGTACTAATGTATGAGAAATCCAAGTCAAATGAATCGTTTTGCTTAGAATGTATTCAAATGATCTTCTGAGATAAAGTGGTGACGTCAACTCAAAATAAATTCTTCATTAGGTAGTTACGAAATGGTTGGTCACATTTATGAGTTTACGATGTTTGTATTGTGACACTCAACATATGCTGGCGATTGAAATAATGTGAAATATTGTAATCTTCGAAACTTAATACCAAGTGTTTAAATACCAGTAATCGTTTAATTTGGTTCAGGATAATTAAGGTCGCAGTTA
Source organism: Cynegetis impunctata (assembly GCA_030704885.1). Taxonomy (NCBI): domain Eukaryota; kingdom Metazoa; phylum Arthropoda; class Insecta; order Coleoptera; family Coccinellidae; genus Cynegetis; species Cynegetis impunctata. The sequence goes on from JARQZK010000729.1 coordinate 1,171,699, forward strand.
ATATCAACTTATAATACTGTTTTTTTTTTTAACAGTACTTCAAAGTATGAAAAGAAACGAGATGATGTACTTACTTGTTTTGAAAAGACTGCTATATCTTCATTGAAGGATTCTGAGGAACATACATCTCCACCCGCAACACCGGGTTCTCTGGGTGTACAAGTTGCCAACTCGCATTTTTCGAAAATTAGAGCAAGAAGAGGGAATAAAGGGTGCCTGAAATTGAAAATTATTTATGAGAAAATTTAAATAGAACAAAAATACATTCAATTTTGTTAGTTATATTCAATTCAGTTTTAGTAGTGAAATCACAAAAGGGTATCATAATAAAAAGATATCACATCACGTTTCAGTATTGCTTCAAACCTCTCAATTACTAGATGAAATGGATAAAATAATTTTAAATGTCGTATATATTCAATTTTTCTCAATTTGAGTGAAATTCATAATTTTTACTATTTTTTTATTTCTAGGTGGCGCAACGTCAATATTTTTTGCATGTTTTATATAAATTAAAAAACTACACATTAAATGCTATCATTTTATTTCATTATTGTAAAAATCGGTTTAGGTTTAAGATTTATAGATAGCACCGCATGTCTATGGACAAAAAAATCTAAAAAACGCCATAATTTTTTTATTCTTCGTTTGGAAAAATTTTTGAAAACATTTTTCTTATGTAAACATATGTGTTTTATCGATATCCGTTGGAATTACTAAATTTTTGTCGTGATACTATAACCCCTTAGCTTCGCATCGGGGTAAATATATATATATATATATATATATATATATATATATTAAATATTGTAAAGTGTGTCTATATATGGACAGGTTGGGCTATTTTATGACTATAACAATGGTAGTATAAAAAATTTTTTTTTTAGTATTATAATATAAGTTCAATGTCTGCATTAAGAAGAATATTGATATAGGTTTAAATATAATCTTCTTGAAACAAGTATATATATTGTTTTGATAATGTATATAAGATTTGACGATTAATTTGTTTTCTTTGAACTTCTGTCCTTGAAAAATCATTTTATAATGTATATATATATATATATATATATATATATAAAGACTAATATATCATATAATATATATTATATATTATATAAATATATATAAATATATAATATATATATATATATATATATAATATATATAATATATATATATCAGATAAATATATATATATATATATATATACTATATATATATATATATATATATATATATATAATGGGTTATATATATATAAATATATATATATATATATAAATAAATAATATATGAGTATATATATATATATATATATATATATATATATATATATATATATATATATATATATATATATTAAAAATTCTCACTTCACTTTATTACCAGGTCATTTATATTGTAGAGATATTGTTTGAGTTTGGCTGTTCCAGGTTTGTAAAAATACTCAAAATTATTAAATTAACTCGTTTAATAACCGTTCCAAGGGTAGTACTCCCTTCAGTATCTTAGTATAAACTTAAAAGAAAATCATTTTCAAAATATATATAATAATTATTTGACGATATTGTTTCATACTTATTACATATTTTCATTTTTATTTTAAGTTTATACTAAGATACTTAAGAAGGGAGTACTACTCTTGAAACGTTTATCAAACGAGATAATCTAGTAACTTGAAGTATTTTTACAAACCTGGAACAACCAAAATCAAACCATATCTCTATAATATATATATATATATATATATATATATATATATATATATATATATATATATATATATATATATATATATATATATATAATGTTTGTAGATTGTCCATATTTGGGTAGTAAGATGAATTTAATAAATGAAACTATCTTGTCTTCAAATTCCCAAAATTATATTAATCAATGTACAACCGGTTTCGTTGTTTCAGAACAACATCTTCAGGTACAATATAATCTTCAATTTCAACACTTCTAAAATACAAAGAATCTCAATTAAAAATTGTAATTCAGTCAACAGAAACAAATTATGCCTTTCAAGGTTTACGGAGCAGGCAAGATTGACAATCTTGCTTGATCCGTAAACCTTGAAATGCATAATTTGTTTCTGGTATGAAAAAAATTTTTAAATTTGTTTCGTCTTTCGTCCTCATCAATGTTGACTGAATTACAATTTTTAATTGAGATTCTTTCTATTTTAGACTATCTCTCATTACTGTAGAAATGTAAGTGTTGAAATTGAAGATTATATTGTACCTGACGATGTTGTTCTGAAACAACGAAACCGGTTGTACATTAATTAATATAATTTTGGGAATTTGAAGACAAGATAGTTTCATTTATTAAATTCATATATATATATATATATACTATATATATATATTATATATATATATATATAAATATATATAAATATATATATATATATATATATATATATATATATATATATATATATATATAAAATATATATATATATATAATATATATATATATATATATATATATATATATACTTATATGATATATAATATATTATATTATATATCTATATATATATATATATATATATATATATATATATATATATATATTTAATATATACTTATGTGCATGTCTAAGAATGTTTTTCAAACAAAACTCCATTTTTAACTCTATGCTAAAATTTGTTCAATATCTGCATTAAATAGAATATTGTTATACGTTTCATACTTTCTTCTGTTCTCATTTTTTGTAATCCCAGCAGAGAAGAAATTAAAAGAATCCACCAGTTGCATTATATTCTTCAAATTCAAAGGAATATTGGCAAGGAAACATAAACGTGACCACTGGACGTAAAAGGTATCGTCTGTGTCCCATGAAATAAATCATTGTACTGACAATGCAGTTTCAAGAAAATTGTCATGGAGGCGTCTTCTGGGAAGCGGTCGAGCACAGCGGGAATCTTGTCTTAAAAATCTGAAATTTGGCATGCAGGTAGCTTTTCGTGCACAGGCCAACACACTAAACTCGATTTTGAAAGGAACATTCAATACAGAACGGTTGGGTACGGACTTTCTATTGTAAATTTATGGGGATAATAGTTAACTTTTAAATGTACATTTCTGTGTGAGGTCATTTCGATCTTTACAGCCCTTTTTCCTAATTCCTCAGTTTGAATATTATCTGTTTACGTTTGCTAGGATATTTTGAAGTAGAACTTTGTAGGAAAGTGATTTATAGCTCAAACACGAGTTACAAATCTTTTATAGTAATTTAAACTCAAAAAGTCAACTTAAAAAAATTGAACTGTGGAAGTTCCTCTCACTCATCTCAATGCTATACATATGTACCACAACTACGTTTTCATGATATTTGAGGGGTAATATAGGAACATATGACGATTTTCATAGTTATGTAGTGGACCAACTAATGTGAATTATTTCCTCATTTGCTTTAGATAGTTTTAGTTATGTGCTGATAACATCATCGAGAAATGGGAAATTCATATTTACTTCATCATGTCTTTCGATAACAGGCCATTACTGTAGTAAAATTCTATACATCTAAATTTATGTGAACCTATTTTTGAATTTAATTTACTATTATACCTATACTTATATATCAATACTCATAGTTTTAGTCTCCCTATTCAAGATATACATTTCCAATCGTTAAGGGATGTTCAGGTCTAACTCATCTTCAAATTAAACAACGCGTGAGTAGCAGAGCTACATATAGTCTCAGCTATAGTAGCATTTTCCACTCAAAAATGGCTGCACTTGAGAAAAAGAGTTGAAAATCTCAAAGGATATATCATAACATCAAGTCAACCTACGTACGAAATTTCAACTTTATAAGCCGATCTTGCGAAGGTGGGCCAAAACATGAAAACCACAAAAAACAAGAAATTTCTACATAAAAACGGCGATGGTTAGTGAAAAAAAGTTACCACTGAAAGTCACTGAATATTTAAACAACACAGAATACTTTTCAAAAATCCCTAGAAGGTTGAATTTCGGATACGTTTTTCATATTTAATTTCCATATATGCAAATGCAACTTCCTGTCACACTCTTCCTCAAAGTTTGAACATGCCAAAAAAAAAATATATATATATATATATATATTTATATATATATTTATATTTATCTTTATATATATATATATATTTATATACATATTTATATATATATATACATATATATATATATATATTATATATATAATATATATATATATATATATAATATATATATTTATATATATATATATTAATATATATATATAATATATATATATATATATGTATATATATATATATATATTATAATATATATTATATATATATATATATATATATATATATATATATATATATATTAATATATATAATATATATATATATATATATATATATATATATATATATATATAAATATATATAAATATTATATATATATAAATATATATATATATAGATATATATATATATATATATATATATATATGTATGTATTGAAAAATTCCTAGGAAATCGTGGTTCAGGAGATATAAAATGAATTTGAAAACCATTTCCACCTCTCTCCGTTGACTTTTGATCACGTGCAAATTACTTAAATATACTTCGATATTTATGTTGCTACTTCCTACGTGATATTCAGAACCTGATTGGACTATACGAGCCTGAATTGCATGACTATCCAAGTTTTAATATGTTTTTAACAATTATAGTTTATAAATGATTCAGGTCAGTATAATCCTACTCATAAACAGATATTCAATAGCAAATTCCACATATCCACGATGCAATAAAACTTTTAATTTCATATCATAAGAAATATTAACTTGTGCTTACAGCTCTGCATTGAGTTTATTGAAGTATTATTCACGAGCAGCTCTAATGAAGCGATTATCAGATTACAAGTGGAGTAAATTAGTGTTATTAATTATATTCAATAGTATTCATCGAACCTGAAATACTCAAAAATACCATATTGAGTAAGTATATTAATTACTAATGAAGTAGCTCGACAGATTTATATGTAACTACTTGATTACAGATTTAAATAAAATAGTTTGATTTTATTGAAATTGAAGACTCAAATAATTGAAATATTCAATAATACAAAAATAATTAAGTCGGGTAGAAATATAAATAACCTAAACTTTTAGAAATCCATGAGACCAATAGTAGAAATGTTATTATTATTTAATTTTGACTAAAAGCATGAATATGGAACTTTATCCAAACAAGAAACAAGGCTACATGAAAATTTACACCAAACAAATTTTCTTGAAGTTGTAGTGTACCCACACCATTGTTTGTGTAGTTCTAACTTACTGGAATATTCATTCAATTATTCTGTAAAGTTACTCCTTAATTTTCAGTTTTATCAAATATCTAAAAAGCTGTAAATGAAAAATTCTTCGAAAATGAGAATCTTGTTTATGCTGGAACTATGATCAAACCTGACAATGACACTTTAACTGCCGAATATATCTCACACTAAGTCATATGACACTAAACAATCAGGTTTCATCTAAAATATGAAATCCTTGGCATATCACATATTTTTACAAAAATAACGTCATAACTAAATTTTAAAAATTTCCAACCAATTTATCCGTCGGGCATACACCACATTATCTTTCATCTCATATTTAATAGATCTTTATAACTCATAAAACTCATTCATTAATACGAACACTATTTCTGGTCCACTGATTTGACGTATGGTATAAGGCAGTGTAGGAATAATTGCTTGTGTCCAAACATTCTAAACAACTACATAAAGGAATCAAGAAACACCGTAACCATCAAACAATTGAGCGTGGTCATAGAGTCAAGACAGTCATAGATAGCGCGAATCGTTGACCCTTAGCTAATCGAGAAATGGTCGACACAAATAAATTGCAACATTCATTTTATGAATGCGTTTATAGAACGATTTGTTGGGACGCCATTCAAACAAGGAAAACTATTCATAAAGTTTTATGAGATAGGAGCTCAGATCCGAACTTGAACAAATGAGATTCGACATCTTTCTCAACTGATTCCATATTATATATATATATATATATATATATATATATATATATATATATATTTATATATATATATATATATATATATATATATATATATATATATATATATATACAGTGGCGCCGACTTCATGGGGCCTGAGGGGGCCCGAGACCCCTCAAAATGTCGTTTAGGGGGCAGAGCCCCCCCAATAAATTAAGAACATTATGCTTTGTAAAATCACAAACTTATGTTGGTATCTTTCATTTCAATCAATTAATAATTTAGAGCAATATTAAAATACTTTATAAAATAGAGAATTAAATACATACAGATTATTAAATTTTTAGTTTCGAAATATTAGTACTAGTTTAGTACTGTATCAATATAGTACTGTATTTAGTTATTTTCAAATTCTTAAATTTTTGTTTACGATTTATTTAAATATAATGTTATCCTTTTCAGAGCTATATATTCACTGCTCTGTAATAGTCTACAAACATAATTATTACTGAAAATCAAATTAGCTTTTTACGAAAATACCGTGAGTGTTTATGTTTTGTTTAGTTTTTTAAAGCCAAGTTTCCTGGAGAATTATTATCGAGAGTCGAGTTGTCAGGATTCTCATGTTGATTATATGAATCTAAAATGCTCTAAAAAACTCTGAAACTTAAAATTTCTAGGGGCAAGAAATATAGTTTTATCATCATTCTTATTTTTCATTATTTGACGTGTGTAAACAAAATTATATTTGTAACAGCACCAAAAAAACCCTATACCATATATATATATATATATATATATATATATATATATATATATTTATATATATATATATATTTATATATATATATATATATTTATATATATATATATATATATATATATATTTATATATAATATATAATTAAAAATATAAATATATATATATATATATATATATATATATATATATATATATATATATATCAAGGGATTGGCACTTTCGTTAGTGAAATCATTTTTAACGGATCGATGTCAGGTTGTGCGAAACAGAGGAGAAATCAGTACCATTATGCCTCTAAGTAATGGAATTCCTCAGGGATCAATATTGGGACCTTTGTTTTTTATCATGTTCATAAACGATTTACCGGAAAACCTAAATTGCCAGACGATTTTATATGCAGATGACACGACATTAGCAATTAAAAATAGAGAATTACCTTCACTAAAAGAGAAAATGGAAAATATAGGCGTGACAGCATCAAAATGGTTTGATGCAAACAAGTTATGCTTAAACAGGGACAAAACTAGACATCATCCAAACGAATTGAGTCCTGCATTACCGCTACATTTCTTGGTGTTATTATGGATACAAGGCTCACATGGGCAAATCAATGTGAAAAATTAGCACACACTTTGCATAAGTTAATATTTCCCATAAGACGCATAAGGCAAATTATCACTGCGGAAACAGCCATACAGGCCTATTTTGCACTTTTCCATTCGAGAATGGTGTATGGTTTGGAAATATGGGGTATGTCTGTTCATATTTTCAGAATATTAGTTGCTCAAAATGAAGCTATAAGAGCTTTGGAAGGTGTAAGTAGTGACACACATTGTAAACCGTTATTCGTCAAATATAGGATACTGACTGTTACGTCAGAACTCGCAATTAGATTGATTATAAGTGTTAAACAAAATATCACAATGTATGAGACAAGAGCAGTAACCCAACCATATAACATTCGGAACAGCAGAAATTTGGGCATACCCAGAACTAGGCTAAATACTGGCCATAAACGGACAACAGGCATTATGCTCTATAACAAACTTCCACATGCATGGAGAACGCTGTCTGTAAGAGCACTGAAGAAAACACTGAAAGAATATTTTATAAAATATTCTGTGTATAGTATAGAAGAGATTAGAGATTACTTTAGTAGTGATAGATAGCATTTGATACAACTTTGAATTGTAAATTAGATTGGACATGACTGTTGTACAGTTTCAATAAAATATTATTATTATATATATATATATATAGGTATATATATATATATATATATATATATATATATATATATATATATATATATATATATATATATATATATATATATATATATATATATATATATATATATATATATATATATGCAAAAGAAAGCTTACTGTATATTCGAAAATAAAAGTTTTCAACTCACTTCTGTGCAGAATCACATTTTACTACCGACCCATTAAATATTAAGGAAAAAACTTCATTCATTAGATGACTCTGAATCATCAACAGAATGAAGTATGAAAAAGGATAAGTCCTAAAATATGATGATTTAATTACATTTTCAAAAGTGCGAAGTTATATCCCTGTATTTAATCGTAATATTCATTTTATCTATTATGATGTTTATTAATTTTCTTCAAGTACCTTAAATTTACATTCCTATATGTTATATTCATTACAACAATAGTTTTTCTCAAAAAACACTTTTATATGAAATAAGTAACTACAATGCAATTTAACACACATGGATCAATTCACCACAGATAATACCCAGTAGAGTCATTTTAATTCAAATAGTAATAAAAATATTATTAAAATAATCCAAAAATGTTCAGCTAACCATAAAGTGACTATCTAGGAGTTTATTCATTAATCAACAAAATAACAAAAATTGACCAATTCAATACAGATAATAATATATAGGTAGTATTTAAATCTAAATTCGAATAGATATCATTATAAGTAATAATAGAAAAATAGTAATTGAAAATTCAACTAGGTATTAAACTATTGTGCTTGAATTGATAATGTTCCGTTTCAAAATATTAAACTAAATAATTCGATATCTGCACAAAGCCATGGAATTAACGAACACTTCGATAGCGGCTACATCATTTGTAAGATTCTAGATTATCTTATAATTTCACGTTAAAGAAACAAAGTAAAAGTAATAATGTTTCAAGGAATCACTTATGAAAAATTCATGACACTACTTAAATTCAATAGGCTTGTATAACATTTGTAAGAAGACTGCTTATACAGTTATGACAATAAAATTATTTTTTATAGTCCTAATATGTATACATTTCAATATTAAATTCATTACTGAGTCAAAATTTCAATAATTTTTTTTACGACACTGCATAATGAATCGGGAAATAGTTAAAACTATAAAATTAGAAAGAATTCTGTATCTTTTATGTATTCTTCATTAAATTGGACATTGACTTCAAAGCCAGTAAACTAACATATAAAAGGGTAAGAAATGTTGATCAAAATATAATTAATTTTTCACTTTTTTGATTCTACCGATACGGTCGCTATAAATACACTCATTATGCCCTAGGGCGTTATGAGAGGGCATTATGGATCATAACACCCGCTCATTGTACGAGGAGAAATTGAGCAACTTCCATTGATTAAATACTTTACAATCCTTGTCGTATACGACTCTGGATTTCTCCGTAAATGAATTATTAGCAGCCTTGGCTGCATTTTCTATGATATTCTTGGGTAAATTCATATTCATTTTCATTATTTCTATAAGACTACACAAAGAAAACAGCAATGACATTCACTAAATATGATGACAAAAATATTCACAAACCTCAAAATATCAACAAATGACATGCCTACTATGAGAAGGAAAATGGAAAGTATAGGTGTAATGAACCGATTTTAAAATCGATTTTTCATTATAATAAAATAATTTTTTCGTGAAAAATAAAATCTTGTATGAACCACGTGCGTTATTAGGATCTATATAACGCACTAGGCTATAGTACGTTATGAGAAATGAATGATCAATTAAAAATAATAAGTTATCTGGGCATACATAGTTTCCATGTTTTAAGGTACTTGATTTTCCATCGAATATGTTATCTCTGGTGGCAAACATAATAATAATGATTACAGATTCCAGGTAAGCGATTAGTGTGAACGGCAATGTCACAATATAGGAAAAGGTGGATCAACGAAACGTATTTTGAAGACACCGCTACTGAACATGAAATATATTGAACAAACAGAAAATTGTGAAATAATTAAGTATCGAATTCTCATATCTGATATTATGTATCACAAAAAAATCTATGATTTAAGTTGATTACATCAAATGAAAAGGAGAAGTAATATTAAACACAGTATTTATTTGTGAAATAATCTTGGTTGTTTGTATCAGAAGTCTTGGATTTTTGACACGCTATTTAAATGAATACAATTTTAATAATACTCAAATGAGTTAGGAGACTAAGGGCTCGTTCAGACACGCGGGAACCGCGCGATTTTAGAATCGTGCGGTTTTGAATCGCGAAATTGTGTATGTGTTCAGACAGAGCGGTTAGTACGCGATTGGTGCGAGCGGATAGCGTCAGTTTTGAAATGGAAGTCGACGAAGAAATACTATGTTTACTGTGGTTGCTCCCAAAAAAAGAAAAGAAGGCAGTATTGGGTGCATCCAATATTAAGTGACCGACTGGTACATGGCCAATTCGTAACATTATATCCCAAATTAAGAATGTTCGAGGAGAAGTTTTTTGACTATTTGAGAATGTCAATAAAATCTTTTGATGAACTAATGAACTTTATTGGAATAATTCTCACATTGAAGATCCCAGATTTCAGGCCTTTTCTCCACTTCATCAATAAATAACTCAGTGTCGAAGCGATCTATAGCGATGTCGCACGTGTTCTTGTTGTGACGTAGGTACGAATCGTGCGGTTCCCACAATGCAACTGAACGCTGATGAGATTCCCACGCGATTCTAAAATCGCGCGGTTCCCGACTAAACCGCCAGAAAATAGAATCGTGCGGTGCCCGCTCGATTCTGTTACTATGGAGCCTCTCCTCAGCGTTCAGTTGCGTTGTTGGAACCGCACGATTCGTACGCCACAACAAGAACACGCGCGACAGCGCTATGGATTGTTTCGACATTGAAATATCTCCTTTGATCAATTCAATCAGTTCATCAGAAGATTTTATTGACATTCTCAAATAGTCGAAAAACTTTTCCTCGACCATTCTTAATTTGGGTTATAATTTCACGAATTGGCCATGTACGAGTCGGTCACTTAATAATGGATGCACCCAATACTGCCTTCTTCTTTTTTTTTTCTATGAGCAATCACATTAAACATAGTATTTCTTCGTCAACTTCCATTTTCAAACTAACGCTATCCGCTCACGCCAATCGCGTACTAACCGCTCTGTCTGAATACATAACACAATTTTGCGATTCCAAACCGCACGATTCTAAAATCGCGCGGTTCCCGCGTGTCTGAACGAGCCCTTAATGTTTGTTTTAGTACCAGAAAACTTTTCATTCTATGATTAATGCAATTATTCTAGATATAATATAAGAGCTTTCTATTGGAGCAGTAAATGGTGAAAGAAATAATTATAGAATTCTCAATAGATTGTCGTATTTGAAATGATGTATTACAAGAAAACCCTTCGATGATTTGAATTAATTCCAATAAAGAGAGAAGTAACCTTATAGGCATTTATTTGTGAAGGAATTGATTTGTGCTATACCAATTAAATGAATACATTTTTAATAATACTCAAATGAGTTAGGAGACGTTATTTTTGTTTCAGTACCAGAAAGCTTTTCATTTTATTGATTAATGTAATTATTCTAGATATATAAGAGTACTCAATAGAATTCTCAATAGATTGTCATATTTGAAATAATGTATTACAAGAAAACCCTTCGATGATTTGAATTAATTCCAATAAAGAGAGAAGTAACCTTATAGGCATTTATTTGTGAAGAAATTGATTTGTGCTATACCAATTAAATGAATACATTTTAAATAATACTCAAATGAGTTAGGAGACGTTATTTTTGTTTCAGTACCAGAAAGCTTTTCATTTTATTGATTAATGTAATTATTCTAGATATATAAGAGTACTCAATAGAATTCTCAATAGATTGTCATATTTGAAATAATGTATTACAAGAAAACCCTTCGATGATTTGAATTAATTCCAATAAAGAGAGAAGTAACCTTATAGGCATTTATTTGTGAAGAAATTGATTTGTGCTATACCAATTAAATGAATACATTTTAAATAATACTCAAATGAGTTAGGAGACGTTATTTTTGTTTCAGTACCAGAAAGCTTTTCATTTTATTGATTAATGTAATTATTCTAGATATATAAGAGTACTCAATAGAATTCTCAATAGATTGTCATATTTGAAATAATGTATTACAAGAAAACCCTTCGATGATTTGTGAAGGAATTGATTTGTGTTATACCAATTAAATGAATACATTTTTAATAATACTCAAATGAGTTAGGAGACGTTATTTTTGTTTCAGTACCAGAAAGCTTTTCATTTTATTGATTAATGTAATTATTCTAGATATATAAGAGTACTCATTAGAATTCTCAATAGATTGTCATATTTGAAATAATGTATTACAAGAAAACCATTCGATGATTTGATTTAATTCCAATGAACAGAGAAGTAACCTTATAGTCCTTATTTATTTGAGAAGCAATAGGTTTGTGCTATGCAAATTAAAATAATACATTTTTAATAACCTTCAAATGAGTTAGGAGACGTTATTTTTGTTGTAGTACTAGCCAACATTTCATTTTACTGATTTATTTAATTATTCTAGATCTTAGAACTCAACAAATATATTTTCGACTATCAGAAAATGATATTTTATATTCTACACGATCGATATGCATCATATGCTACTTATAGCATAAAATAAAATACTATATCTGAGCTCTCACTTCTGTGTGCTCGGAGAACATGAATATAATTCTCCTTCATTTTGGATTGCAGTGTATATTATTTGATTCCAGTATTTCTAAAATAAGGTACTCATCTTCCATTTGGCTCTGCGATATGAATCGGAAAATCACCTTGAATATCCTTTTAAATTCCCCGAGCCAAGTTCCACAGCGGTGATTTGTTCTTCCCCAATTTTAAGGGTAGCTAGTACATGGAAGAAAGAACCCATCTAGTGAAAAGTTCTTGCACATGAATCAAGAATTTTCTCAGACATAAAGCCGTCGACTAAGAGTTTATACAACATTGCCAATTTCATACTCCACGGGTCCCTAATAATTCCTTAGTGCATTCCAGGACGAAGGCTTAGAACAGGGGATGCGTAGAGAGGGATAATATTATCGAAGAATCTCGACAATAGCATTCCCCAGGAATTGAATCGGATGTTTCCCTTATCCGCAAATTTTCGATCGCTTCTATTCAACAAGAAAAAATTGGTTGGTCGGGAATCCTCAAACTAATCATTAATTCAATGTATTCTAGAAAAAATAATTGTTTAGCGCAACAATAATAGTTGCTATATTTCATTAATTTATATTGAAATGATGTTCCTTAACGCACATTCCAATTCAGATTCTTAGAGAATGAATTCTAGGACGAAAAAGGTGTAAGAATTCGACCGTCACGACAGTTCAAGTAGCTTCATCATAACTTCTCTTTTTCATTCGATTACCTATTCACAGCCGTTGTTAATTCGTTTGTTTGTGATAGAGCTATACCTATATATATATATATATATATATATATATATATATATATATATATATATATATATATATATTATATATATATATATTATATATAATATATATATATATATATATATATATATATATATATATATATATATATATATATATATTATATATATATATATATATATATATATATATATTATATAATATATATATATATATATATATATATATATATATATATATATATATATACAGGGAGTCCGTCAATATTTCGACTTCATATTCTACTTCCAAAAATAGAGTTAAAAGTTCATATAAACTAGGGTCCACAACTTCCTCGTTTTTAAGATACAGGGTATTAAAGGTGAAAACCTGATCGTGGTTTTTTGTAAATGTTTTTGAAACCTGTGGAGGTAATTGGATAAAATTTGGTACAATTACGAAACGTTTAAAATATTTACAGGTTTGATATTTATATATATATATATATATATATATAAATATATATATATATATATATATATATATAAATATATATATATATATATATATATGTATATACTTAAAAAATTCCCAAATTTCTTGAACCGTTTCAACTATATTCTAGGAACTTGGATTTTCTTGGGAATGCTGGTTCAAATTGGTAGTTGAAACTCCATTAAAATTTTGTTTATATTATTTTAAACGTTTCGACTAACATATTTAGTATTCTTCAGCAATTTAGAAATTACTTAAATCTACGGGAAAACAGAAAATTGCATTTTTAAATTAAAAGCAGGTGATAATATTGTTTTTTCAGTTGAGTGTAAATATCATAATGAAGATTTCCTTTTTTGGTAAATTCTTAAAAAACAATATTATCACCTGCTTTTAACTTGAAAATGCAATTTTCTGTTTTCCTGTAGATTAAGTAATTTCTAAATTGCTGAAGAAGACTACATATGTGAGTCAAAAAGTTTAAAATAATATAAACAAAATTTTAATGGAGTTTTAACTACCAATTTGAACCAGTATTCCCAAGAAAATCCAAGTTCTTAGTATATATATATATATATATATATATATATATATATATATATATATATATATATATATATATATATATATATATATATATATATATATATATATATATATATATATATATATATATATATATATATATATATATATATATATATATATATATATATATATATATATATATATATATATATCAAACCTACAAATATAGGATAAAAATTTTGAATTCAATGTAGAATAATTCCAACTATTTAAATTCTTTGTAATACATAAAAACATATTTTAAAATTAGATTTTGGCATACACCTTTTAGTGAATTTTAAGTGGCCTGCCAGTGCTTTGATTTGACGATTGTTTGGATATCTCGGATGTTTCTCCTAGCAAACTTGGCAACACTTATAATACAAACATTATACGTGTGAAGTGAACTATTTTAAATTGTCAAGTTTACATTTTCTAGAGGATTTATTGAAATAATTGGGGATAAGGAATCTTGCCCAATTTTCCACTCTAAATATCATCAAGGTGTCATCAACAGTTATTTTCAGTAGACCAGAAAAGAGTTCTCTGAAAACTAAGAATATCTATCCCTACTTTTACACAGAAACTGAATATGAATGAATTATTGTATATATAAAATGATTAGATATTTTATCAGTGTAGAACGGTTCTCAAACACTTCCGACATATGTCAGCAAACAGGGTGATAACTGACCTAATATTTTATGTAAATATTTGAGAAGTAGCGTGTAGATCTTATATATTCTTATGAATTATTTGAAAGGAGTCAGATGAAGAGAGTTATTGACAAACATATATCAGTTATCTACTCAGAACGGATCATTAGGTCATCTACACAACAATAATTCAATGTTTTTTATTATTTCTGATTCGAACGTCTGGATACCTTATGTTTATTTTCGTTTTATTTTCAGTTAGCTTGTAGAACGATGACTTTCTGTTCGTCGTTCTGTTTGATAATGAGTTCCGTGCGTTAGAGAAAGAAACGTTAAAACATCTGGTTCCTTGCTATCAAAGGTGCTATAACGATGTATTTATTATCTACTGTAGACGTACCAACAATGCTTTCGTTTGCTAAACCGCAAAACCGCGTATGATCAATGAATACAATAAGGATGCTTGTTTTAATTCCAACCGAAGAATTAAGTTGGTCGGCCACAACAAAATTGGTGGTTTGCGGTAAACCCGACCCAAGTCGAAATAAATTCAATTTAAAACATCGAACCCGGCTGTGAAACAAAAATTGACTGTATAAATGTGTAAGAATGTCAATAAATGCACTCGTTCGGTGCCCATCGCGGTGAAAAGTAACCAGATCTGGCCGAAGTTCTTGAAACGAGATTAATGAGATTCCATTTGGTAGCGGTTTGATATTAGTTGGCAGCCGATCAAATTTCTTGAGGTCGTCAAATTTGGTATTGCTAGAACTGTTGAGCAACCGACAGATTGTGAAACTGTGACGTTAGATCCGAAATTTTGGTTCAAATAAACACTGTACGGCGAGAAACTCTGGAATTATGCGTAAAGTAGGCGGCCAGCAATTTTGAAATGTGATAAATGTCAAAATGAACTTGTTTTGGGAAGGTATTTTCTCTAGATATGTCTGCAACAATAATTAGTAATTCTAAAATCAACTTATATAACATTTTAATTACGCTCTGAATTTTAATATAGGTACAACTAATAGAAATTCACTGGAATAGTAGATATCTCTTAATAAAATTCAATGGTATCTGTACATTAGTAATGACATACCGATATTTCAAAACTCTCTTGTAGTTGACTGTATAATTTTAATATTTTGTGAAGTATTCCAAACATTTTCACTACATTTTTAATACTTATCCTGAACCAAATTGTACCAGTTTAACCACAAGGTACAAATAGAAATACACATAACACAAATTTAATAAACATTTTCCATAAATTGTTGAGTGAAAAATATAGTTATATATACAACTAATTAAATCTCGAACTAGACTTTAATTAATCGTGTATTAGTTATTACACTACCATAAAAAAAAACTCAGGTAATTCTTTATCCAAACTTTTCCCAAAAATATAATAGAATATTGAATTTATCGATAATTAGGCTACCAATTATAAATAACAAAAGTTCTATTAATTTCGCCTTTCCTTAAAACCCGAGAACGTTACAAATTATACTAAAAGTATTTGAAAACAAATTATTATACTTATCTGACAACTTACAGTTGTTTATGTATATAAATGAATAAACAAATAAATATATGTATATATATATATATATATATATATATATATATATATATATATATATATATATATAAAATATACACTTCTATATATTATATGAATTGTTTTACTTATTCATCTCTTATTGTTATCAATTTAATTTTTAGCATTAACAGGCTATCGATATTTGAAAGACGATTTTATTGATAAGTTAAAATTACCAAAATAATGGCCTATTTCACATTTCTGGAGTAAAATTATATTTCATTATCTTTGTGCGTCTGTGTCCATATTTTTTTTCAGAAAATATTATAATTGCGAAATTGATTGTTGGTTGGTTTGATGTTCTCAAGGTGCTAGATTATTATTTGGTAACTTTTGTAGCATTGATTCCTTTTAAGTGTTAGTAAAATTAATTATGTACGAAGTTGGTTCATTTTTTTCAAACATCAAACTGCTATTGCTACAAGAAGATAAATAACTTTATATATATATATATATATATATATATATATATATATATATATATGTATATATATATATATATATATGAAAAAACTTGGTTCTCGGAATGAACCGCGTAAAAGATTTGAAAAATCTTTTTTTTTTTTTGAAATCTTTTACGCGGTTAATTCCGAGAACCAAGTTTTTCAAATACTTCCGACCGCGGAAATCTTTCTGATATATACATATACATATATATATATATATATATATATATATATATATATATATATATATAAAACAGAATTCTTCGTGTTAACGATACACGTTCGTGGCAATAAAATGAAGTAAACAAGGACATTTATTTGAAACTAATCAAACAAACCTCCTAGCGGAGCTGGTTATACGAGTTCACGAAACTTCGAAATGTCTCCATATACCTTAGGATGGTGTATGTTAGAAACATTAAGTTGTGTATCACAATCAATGGAAATGATAGACAGTCTGTTTCGCCCTTATTTGGGGCTCATCAGTATCATCTATCCATCGAAAGTGATAACCAACCAAATATTTCTAACGGCGTTATATTTTCCTTCCAGTGACTATATGGCATATAAATATGACACAGCGCCACCAGTCGGAAACAAATGAACCACATCCCACAGATAGAAGAAAACATTTCGGCAACGAGAACTCGTACGTCCTGACACCCGAAGGTGGTTACTATAATCGCTAAGCAAGAGTAAAGTTGATACATCAATTTCGATGTAATTCAACATTCACACGCCGCAAGTAACAAGCGCTCCAATTTTTATCCCTTTTACAGGTAGCAAATGAATAGAAAACAGAATTCTTCATGTTAACGATACACGTTCGTGGCAATAAAATGAAGTGAACTAGGACATTTATTTGAAATTAATCAAACAAACCTCCTAGCGGAGCTGGTTATACACCATCCTGGTATATGGAGGCATTTCGATGTTTCGTGAACTCGTATAACCAGCTCCGCTAGGAGGTTTGTGTGATTAGTTTCAAATAAATGTCCTAGTTCACTTCAATATATATATATCCCGAATAAAAGTGCAAGTTGAAACAAATACACGATAAAAAGTCAACTTGCCGTAACAGCATTATTGATATGAAAGAATTGATGGATTTCTCAAGGAATGGAATGTAGGCTCATGCTACAAAAATGGAGAGAGGCCGCTAGTTCTTCAGATTTACAAACTCGTTTATAAATTCAGCATTCAAACATATCGTGAAAAGAACGGATAAAAGAACTGAAAGGATCTATATATGGCCTACTAGGAAGATATTCTACAATTTTCAACGTTGCCAGAAAAAGAGGACAACTATATCAATATGGATTATTTATTATCTATTCAATATTTATTTGCAGCTTTGTCTACTTTATCACTGCAACTACTTTTTTATTGATAATTTGCAATCAGTAAATGTTTTCCAAGCATGGTTATTATTGCAACTTATGAACGGCTTACAGTTATTTTATAAATAAATACGCAGGCAGTGTTATCAGATAATTTGAAATCGTATCTGAACATTGAAATGAAAAATATTAAAATTTGGCAGCCATATTACAAAAACCAATAATTTCATTATTTCAGATTTTTGGTTCTTATTATTTATGTAAGGTATATATCATTATTTCACTATTCATGTTGTTGTAAAAATAATATATTTGGGTTTATAGAACTAGCTATTTATATGCCAAATATAAATTCATGAACCTAACATTTTATATAATTGAACTATTTATTAATATTATTATTGTTATAATTATCTTATGGCTACAAGTGCTATACAGGAGGGTAAATATTTATTAATGATTTTCAATATTCTTAAATTGATCTTATTTGTATACCTATGTATCCTCATTTACTGGTCGAAGACAACAATGAAAATTGATTATAATTTTGGTGTGCAGGTTTTAATGAATTATTTCAGTATGCTTTGAATAATGTACAGATATTATTGTTTCTGTTTATCATATTGAAGAAAATGTTTTTACTTCCCAACAAACGTTTTATTTGATTTGTTAAAGTTTGATCACGACCCCTTTAGCTTATGAATCTCCCCCTTCTAGTTCCAAATTTTTTCAATTTTTAAAATATCTTCTCAATTGATTGATCATTGACTTACCCATAGATCGCATCTTTGTCTCTTTTCCCAACGTCGGGAACTCCTCCGCCCATGACATGATTTGCGGCGGGATTGACATGGTTACCATGATACGGATGCATCGCATGGTTCAAATGGGGCGAATGATGGAGTCCCTGTAATCCGGGCCTGTGGGCGACGTGGGAATCGTACAGGGCTCCTGCTGTAGCACCATCCATGTAACCTGGATGGATCCCATCGTCGTACTGTAAAGAAGTATGGAATTTTGAGGTTATGCGATCAAGTGTCAAACTTAAATGATTTTGTGAAGATCATTAATTATTAACAGCAAATAAGAAGTGATTTATAAATAAAAATTCGTTCTTGTATGTATATATATATATATATGTAAATATATATTTATATATATATATATATATATATATATATATATATATATTTATATATAAATATATATATATATATATATATATATATATATATATATATATATATATATATATATAATTCTTGAACCATTAGGTTATATTTTAATGATTGCTTGTTATTATAGGCTTGATTGGTTCTTTTACCTAACCTAACCTTTTCGTTTTTTTTAATGATTGTTTGTTATTATAGGTTTGATAGGTTCTTTTAACATATCAAATTGTTTATAACTTTCGCACTGTTTATTTATTTAAAGGTTTATTTATATAAATGCTTTCATCAGAAAATATTTTCTATCCATATTAGGCTAACACCCAATATGGATTAAAATGCCGAAACGTTAAAATAAAAAACAATTTGAAAGTTAAAAAGCCTACCAAACCCAAGAACAAACAGTAATTAATTTATGTGTATATATATATATAGAAATATACCTATATATAATATATATATATATATATATATATATATAATATATATATATATATATATATATATATATATATATATATATATATATATATATATATAATATATATATATATATATATATATATATATATATATATATATTATATATATATAGTATATATATATATATTATATATGTATATATATATATATATATATATATATATATATATATATATATATATATATATATTATATATATATATATATAGATGTGTGTGTGTGTGTGTGTGTGACAAATATTATTTCTTTCTAGAGTCCAGAAGAAAAGTCATTATAGACAATAAAGCAATTACAACTATTAAATGATATGTAATGAAAACAAAAATAAGATCCACAACACATCAAATTAGGTACTGCCCAAGTTAGTTAAAATTTGAAACGAGTTCAACAAAATACCACAACGGAATGAAGACATAAAAAGATAATTGTATGACATTTTCTTTTATTATGATTATAAATTCGCAAATTATTGAAACTATCAAATACTACGAGGGTTGTTCTACAAGTATTTGACGTGACGTTAGACATATTATGGCGGTTGTTGTTTCTTTCTTAGAGTACTTTTGATACTATACCCTCGTAACATTATGTGTTTTTCAAAATGCAGAAATCGGTTTAAATATCCCGTTGAAAGTTGAACCTATCGTGAAAAAAAAACAAACGGGATGGAAGCCCATAACTTGTGACTCCATGACTTTTCCCTTCATTATGATTATGTATTCATGCATACGTTACGCCCAATGCCTGACATGGTAGAGAGAGAAAGATAGGGTTAGAGAAAGGAATGGTTCGACCCGAGAAGCAATTTGTATAACGAAGCTGCGAAAAAATATAAAGCCAGTGGTAAAAGTACACAACTCTTGGTGGTTATCCGCAAAAAAAGGAGACAAGCTTATATTCAACATTCATATAAAGTTCTCCGAGTGACAATTATAATTCTGGGGGCAAGAAAATAAATTTCAGCGATTTTAATATTTTTCTTCTTCCGTTGGCACATCTGATACGGTTCACAGCAATGCGTGGGCTCCAACCGGTGTGTTCATTTATGCCACGGTTCAACTGTGCCATATGCAATTCAGAGGATTAAATATGGCCGCTATTTTTATTTTCATCGATAACTTGAGATTTAATTCTGCTTAATTTTTTTTTCTTCAAGTGAAAAATCACATGAATTCGACCTTAACAAACTATAAAACTAACGTAAACGAACATATCATTAAATTATATTATTTGGATAGTATGTAATGGAAAGTTTCCTTCACTATTTTGAAATTGAAGAAACTAATCAAAAAATCTTTCTTCAGACATGATTTCCAGATATTAGTATAGAAGATACGAAAGCTGAATTCACATTATTTTTTAATTCCTTTTATTTTTATATTTATTAGGTATATTCAAGAGTTTTTATTTCTAGTCAACTTTGCATATATATAATTTTATATATATATATATATATATATATATATATATATATATATATATATACCTATATATATATATATATATATATATATATATATATTATATATATATATATATTTATAAGAGCACGTTGTGGTATTCTTTGACTAGTACTGTCTTCTCCCAAACAAATATATTCATGAAATATACCACGTGCACTCATTTATTCAATGCACATTTATTATATTCAAGAGTTTTTATTTCTAGTCAACTTTGCATATATATATATATATATATATATATATATATATATATATATTTATATATATATATATATATATATATATATTTATATATATATATATATATATATATATATATATATATATATATATATATATATATATATATATATATATATATATATATATATATATATATATATATATATATATATATATATATATAACCGAGATTGAATTCTCGCACATCACTTGGTGAAACATCATAAAGAATAAAGTATAAACTTTAAAATAAAAAAGACACTTGGCTTATGTTTCACAATATAAAAAATATTTAGATACTGTATTTAGCAGTAACGAAAAGTCGACATGTTTCGAGTTATGATTTAGTCTTGATAATGAGTTCATAACTCGAAACGAAACGACTTTTCGTTACTGCTAAATACAGTATCTAAATATTTTTTATATGGTGAGACATAAGCCAAGTGTTTTTTTATTTTGAAGTTTATACTTTATTCATTGTATATATATATATATATATATATATATATATATATATTATATATATATATATATATATATGTATATATATATATATATATATATATATATATATATATATATATATATATATATATATTTATATGAGCATGTTGTGGTATTCTTTGACTAGTACTGTCTTCTCCCAAACAAATATATTCATGAAATATACCACGTGCACTCATTTATTCAATGCACAATCAATATACCTACAATAAACGAACAACTCCATTTTTGAATTGGTCAAAAAACCTCGAAATAACTCACAAATTAAATCGCATGATGACATATGCGTATAATCAACTCAATTTGCAAATTCCAATGAAGTAAACGATGCTGACCACATCGTCGACGTGTGTCATATGAATTCGTGTTCAGTTATTAGAGTGAGATATTTCACTAGAGTAGTACATTTTATTTTAAAAAGTCAACAATATCAGAGCATGAAGTTGTATGATACCTGTCGATCACGTGGTGTATATTAATTGAAACTTAATTTCATTCGACACAAATAAGTTATGAACGTTTTTCTTCGACTGAGAAGAGTTCGAAACACTTAGCAATATCGTTAGCTGAATGTCATATTGGCAATAAATTATATTAGAAATGAAGGTAGAATGTTTCTCTTAAAAAGACATAAACCCAGGTAATATTCTGATTATTGAGGTCCATTTATGCATGTTATGATAATTACGAGGTATAAACTTCAAATTGAAATATTATTTTACTCGGTAAAGATTTAATGGATTGTTTTTCTATGGTCGTCGAAGAATAATACTGTTGTCGTTTTATATGAAAATCTAGAGATTATTGCCACTTATTATTCACTTTTTTATGAGCTACAAAATGTGCGTATTTCATGTTTGATATGATTGCTTCTAGCGTGCCCCCATTTTATAATCAGGCCATTGCAGAAATAGGTAATATATTTTTTACGGCTTTTGAATGGATATAATATATTTACCTATCGCTTCAGTTTCACATAACGTGAAGCAGATTATCAGGACAGAAGCAATCCTAAACAAAATTCAAAAGCAATATCTTCAACTAAAAACAACACAATATTGAATATTCAATTTTTAGGCAAAATTGGACTTATGTCAAATATGACATAAGAATCTACATAATGTGCCACAAGGGTCCAATTTAGGACCTTTATTATTTCTTATATACATTAACGATCTGTCTCTACAACTTGACTGTATGCATCTGCTTTTTGCTGATGATTTGAAAATATTTGCTGTTATTAATGATCGTCATGATTGTGCTAGATTACAAGTATCTTTGGATACGGTCAATTTATGGTGTTCCAACAACGGACTAAAACTTAATGTCAGTAAATGTAAAGTTCTGTCGTTTTCTCGTAGATTGACTCCGATTCACCACGGCTATACATTGGATGGTCAGATTCTAGATAGATGCGTTGAATTCAAGGATCTAGGGGTTGTTTTTGACTATAAGCTGTCCTTTTCAGAGCACATAAGTCGTATCACGGCTAGGCCTGTAAAAGTAAAGAAAAGTTTGTTACCCGTATGTATTCGTTACTTTATGATGGAGTATTCGTTACTAAGTATTCGTTACTTTCGTTACTTCCGTATAAGGAAAGATTTGAACGCTTTAGTTTACTTTACCGTATATACGTTAGTTTTCGTTATCGTTACTTTCGTATCTTTCGTTACATTCGTTATCGTTACTTTCGTATAAGATTCGTTAGTAGTTTACTTTACAGATATACCGTATATACGTTAGTTTCGTATGTTTCGTTACAATTCGTTACAAATAATTTGAAAGATTTAAGCTCATATTTCTTATTGAATTAATATTTATGTGTCGCTATTTATACTTAGTATGATTTATTGGATTATAGGACACTTTCCTGTAGGCTAGGGTTATATATAGCTGATTGCATTTTATTAATCACAATAAAATTCATGTGCATATTTGTAGGAAACACCATTGATGCATATTATTACTGAAATAACGGCTTTTGAATTTTTTAGGTTTTTTTTTCAAATTATTCAACAGAGTGGTCAAAAAAGGATATTATTTTGTAATAATTTCAAGACTCAAAACTCATTATTCTCAAATTGTTCATCTCCCCTTTATATTAATTCTTCGTTCAATTGCTTCTAAGATTTAAGGCTTATTTTATATAACATTTTGAAATAAAATAATTTCACATAAATTGGTTTCTGCAGATTACTTTTATTAGGGTAAAATTGATGTTCATTTAGTTATTTGTTAGTCTTTGAGGGATCGATTACAAGCCAAGTAATTGAATAATTCCAATACGGAATCAGAATCCTGTTCTCCGTAGATGGTTTATTGGAGGACAAAATACCGACAAACACTGGCAAATTGGTATTTTTTAAGGTATGTGAATATAATAATTTTTTTGTGATTGAAATTTTAAAATTTTTTTTAAAGGTAAGTATGTCTTGTTTTTTTTCATGTTTTTCTTTATACTTATTGAAAAAAATTTTATTATCAAATATGTGAGTGTTTAACTGATGTTATATGTAGGTAAAAAAGTGAAGTAAAGTTCGTGTGACTTGTGATGGTCATGTTTTCACTCCTACATCTAATAAAAATTAAACATCTGACGTCACGGTTATCTACCTTGATAATTATTACCCAAAGATAAATTTTAATTTTTTTATATGATATTCATAAACAGAACAGTAGTACAAATACATGCTCAAAGTCATGCGCAAAAGAAAAATGCGAAAGTAACGAGTAACGATGCTAGTTCGAAAGTAACGAATCGTTACTTCGAGTCTAATGAAGTATTCGTTACTTAGTAACCAATACATACGGTTTGCCACAGCTCTAATCACGGCATCTGCAACTAGAACGCTGGGTTATTTTGTCAGAAACTTGAACAACTTTGTTAACCTTGGCACGATGAAAACGTTATACTATTCTTTTAGTCGTAGTAAGCTGGCATATGCCTCTGTAATCTGGTCTCCTCTGTACAATAATTCTGTGGTAGACTTTGAGGCTGTTCAGAGAAAGTGTTTGAAATATATGTATTTCAGATGTTATGGGCAATATCCTCCGAGAGGCTTCGATCACTCTGTCCTAACCATAAGTCTTGGAATGCTCTAACGTTGCTGTACAAAATTCTGCACAATAAAATTTACTCACCATTTCTTCTTTTTTTTTTTTATTTCAAGGGACCTACAGTTTCACGCCGGTTCCGAACGGCCAATGAGCT
The DNA here is from genome assembly GCA_030704885.1 of Cynegetis impunctata. NCBI lineage: Eukaryota > Metazoa > Arthropoda > Insecta > Coleoptera > Coccinellidae > Cynegetis > Cynegetis impunctata. The sequence continues at coordinate 1,197,334 of JARQZK010000729.1, forward strand.
TGTAAACGATGTACATTACCCAACAATTTATCTTTATAAATAGAACCACTAAATTCCGGACATACACAACACCCAAGAGCAAGGTGGGACTCGAACCCACATCTTCGGCTTACAAGCGGCACACGTTACCGCTGGTCTACCGAGGCCTCTCCATTTCTTCTTAGTAAGATAAAAATTCGCGTACCAAGGCCTGGTCTGAGACGGAGTAATACTTTTTATGTTGAGCACAGCAGATTAAATGTTGTCACGTTCTCCTATCAATTTTATGTGTAATGTTTATGATAGGTGTTGTAATTGATGTGATATATATTTTGATGCGCTATCGGTGATTTTGACATGCCATTTAGAACAGCTCACGGAGGTATCATGATGTTTTTTTTTTAAATTTATTTCTATTGCGTACATGGGATTATGAATTGTATATTATTTGCTTATGGTTTTGATAGCATTCTAATAATTTTCTTATATGTTAGCATAAGAGTCTATTATGCATATATTTGTATTTATATTTCTATTTCTATTATTTTTCTCTGTAATTGGGTGTAAACCTGTTGGGAATAAATTCATTCATTATTATTTATTATTATTATTATCATAATAAGTACCACACGATGTTTTGAAATGTAAACCAACAAAAACTGTTCAACCTAGTACTTTCTTTCTTGATTAGATTGTTGCCTTGTGTAAGTAACACGATACTTTAAACCAAGGATTTCGGGGTCTGGAAGGCAGACTTATGCCGTTCGGACCCACTGGGGTGAATATTATTTTCATGGGGATCGACATTCCTCTCTATTCATAAGGGTGGTAGTTTTGCTTGTGGGTAGTGTCGCATCTGCTGATTGAAAGTATTTTCTAGCGTTGCAGCCATCATCTGTTACATTCCATATGAATTTCAAAAGAAAACAGGGTGCGAGAATAATTTAGAGCCAATGTCATCAACATACACAGAACTGGTGTGAATTTTCTCATGCGTCTACTATATCTTATATATGTAAATGTTTTTCGCATTAAATAAAGTAGTTTCTAATATCAAAATTTAATTGAAATTAAATGTTTAATATGACAAATTAAATATGAGAAAAGAAGGTGTAGTTGTATATATAGTAATATGTGGGAGGCGCCTAAGGAGTATATGTGATACTAGTACTTTTTATGATGCTAGAACCATAAACCATGGATTTTTTTTTGTTTTGTTGCGTTAGATGGCTGTGATTCAAAATCTGAATATTGTTTTCAAATTTAAACAAATCTTTCGAATAAACTTTTTTAATAATATCGATAATAAAGATAGTTTACTCCTGACTAAAATTTTTTTTTGTTCTGCCCTGCACCGTTCAGAAATTTAGAAGTTTGAATCAAAAATCCAAGTTTCCTGCTATTCACCAATATTCATCAAGCATAAAATTATGTGACAAATGGATGATAAAAAAGTTTCCCATATGGTGCAAAGTTTTTGAAACTGACTGTATATACCCACACATATTATATAAAATCTTGCAGTGAGCTTATATCAAAACATAATTTTTTAAAAATGTTTCCATAAATGTTTTCCCACGTGAAGGTCACTTTCTTGGGCACGCTGTATATATAAATAATAAGCTAGCTACAGGGGTTAGTAACTTTGCATATAGATAGTTCCCAGCACGCGATTAAAAGGAAAAAACTTAAATCGCTGTTAAAGTTTAGTATCAGCACGGACTCTAATTTCAGAATAAATTTATTCGAAAATTATTAGGCAAACAACTAAATTAAGTATTCCTTACATTCTTCTTTCAGAAATAACTTTTTTTCGTCATAACATAGCAACACTAGATTGACCTTTCATTTATATTTGAATATTTTGATTATTGAAAGGGAATCGTTTATTTTAGCAAAACCATGTTTAGTTTGAAGTTGATGATTTAAACGACGGTTTACGATTAATTTCGAAGAATAATAGCAGTAAATTTTTGAAGAAACTGCTTTCGTTTACCACCAGTTATAGACTGGCAATCATACGATCAAAATCCTATCAAATAGTGATTACTGGCTTCGATTTTTCTTTGTAATCTCTTGTTTTCAGAAGATTTAGACTTAATTTTATATCTGATGACTCAAATTTTATCTTTACGAAGGCTGCTTCGGACAGATACTAAAATACCTTGACAAAAATTTTTAAGTAATATAGAGGGTTCATATATAAAATTCATTATATTATATAATTGAGTACAAGCATTTTTCAATCTTCAAAGGATGTGAATTATTAATATCCAATCGATTAGTTAGCAAATTACCACAATATTTATACATCTTTAGTATCAACGATTCAACAGACATTTAGTTCTAAACCTTTATAATTTGATGAATGCAATATTTGGAATTCCAGATTTAAAAAATATTTATATCAAGAATTGGCTGAAGGTTTGCAAGTAGATCTCTGCGAAAGAGCAGAATTTAAGAAATATAAATATTCCAAATACTTTCTAAATAACTCAAACAGACTTACTTCATTTGAATATGTAGGTATACCTTTAAAGGTTCGAAGAATGACTGTACTTGATTTCTCAATCCGTTCGAGTAGGTACCTGCAAGTTTCTTATAAATATTCTATTGAAGAGTTATAAAACCAATGCCTGAAGAGGAACTCGTAAAGGCGAAAAGTGGTTAACCAAGTAGTAGTTAATTTTAAATCTCTTACAAATATTTCATTGCATTTTTATTTGAAATGGAGCAAGTAGGTAACTACATCAAGTAATGACCTTCAACATTCAATTTTTTTTATATTCTGTCTTTTAATGTTCCCTCATAAAACTTAATCTTTCTTTTGAATATATCTGCATATTTTTCTGAACAGTCAATGAATATATTTAGCATAACTAGAAACAACAAATGATGAGTTTATTTATAATTAAATATCTTTTTGTTGTGGTAGGTATAAAAATTTCACTTATATTGTGGTAAATGCTCGATTGAATTCAAAATAAAATACTGAAATAATGCAAAAAGTTTTCAAGTGGGTAAGTACTTTATGTAGCATATTTAGCATTAAAAATAAATACCTAATATCGTTTGTTTGCGAATTACATTTAATATTAATTTCTTATTACCTATATTGATTAAAAAATCCAAATCTCCCTTATCTTAACTAGTTCTACCACATATTATCTTTATTATATTGTAAAGATGTAGATATATCAAATAGTAGGAAATGAATAACAACGAAATGACAGTTCAATGGCACTTGAAACTTCTCAAGTTAAATTAACTTTTTCCAGTAGAGGCTGACGGATTTGTTGAAACTTTCGTCTGCTTCCAGTCAGAACAGATATTTAGAGGTATAAATCACCGTTTGTGTACTGTAGTATTGACTTTTTGAGGCCCAATCAGACATAGGCTATTAATCACAGCACCCTACCCAGAGCGACAAACTACATTTTATCAGTTTGAAGCCCGTTTTCTGTGCACAACGAGGGTACATTTGAATAGAAAATAAATAAAATAACATGTTGTTGGTAGTCGATTCCATTGCAACCCTTGAAAACTGGAACGGTGGAAAATATATTAGAATGGAAAACACCAAAGTGCTCTTAGGAATGCCCACGTCAGCAGTTTAATAGATGACATTGAAAAATTACAAATATTTTTTTGTGAAATACTTTTGGTCTGGCATCTATCTGATGTTAATAGTATGAAGAACCTCTATTTTTAACTGAAAACCGGATCGAATCTGTAGACTGGGTTTAGATAATTAGCATGAGAATTTCGTTAGTTTGAAATGAAAAAAAAATCATCGCATATTATAACTCTAGAACGATCTCTTGAAGCATATTCTATTACGTCTAACGTTAGGAACTCGGAATTTCTTGCCATAATTTCCACACTGAATCTTTTTTTTTATCATATAATTATTCAATTGTATACACAGAAAAATACCTCCTATTTATTGGTTTATTTCGAAGATTCAATAAAAGCTATCGAAGATAAAATTTCAGTGAATTGGCCTTTAATCTAAATGCCATATTATACTTATACTAATAATATATAGTTCATCTTTACCGGATCTTATCACTGACTTAAAAATTGTTAACTGCAATAAATGCTAAAGAAGAAGAAGAAACTAAAATGAAATTGATTTGTCATCTTTCGAGAAGGCAATTTGATAACCAACGATTTTCATATGTTTTATCTAGGTACATTCTACACTAAAAACTCAAAACAATCCAACTTAAACTTGAACAAATTATTTAGCAGAAGTTCGTTTGAAGAAAATCTGCATTAAAATTCCGAAACATTCAATAATTAATTTCACAATAAAACTCATCGTAACTACTAATAAATAATTTTATATTTGATATTAGGTAATATTTTGCCATATGTAAGAACCTGTATTCATAATTAACATTGATTTAGATTTATGTATTTTACGAAGTGCGGTAGAATAATTTATTTAACGTCTAATGCTCTAGAAATATTATTCCCTTGTCAACTATGACGTTTAGATTAATCATGTTAGTTCAAAAAAGCGCAGACTGAGTATATCTACAAAGACTGAAACCGCTTACTATTTGCATTAAATTAAGGGGATTATCCAAAAATCTAATACATAAAATGAAGGTTTAATGTTTTCCGAAAACATCAAATAATAAGATTGAAGCTAATTTTTATATTCATTAAATTAGGATTATTTTTTAACTGGAATTTTAGAGTATAAGAAATTGGTGTTTTTTCCCCATTTATAGAAATAGAATAAATCATCTACTCCCCATTTACTCCACATAGGGCAGAAACACTAAAAGTTCTGGATCAGTGCTGCACTAAAATTCCCTGTAATCGAGGAAGTGGAAATAGAGGAAATAAATATCCCCGCTTTTAGCTATTTATCAGGTCAGCATTTTCAAGAAGTAGAAAAACGTGAAAGTATTTAATCAGCTTTCTTTATAGAACATATAGCGGTGATAAACTCAATATTCATTGAAAGAAAAACTTTTCAGGAAATGAAAACTTGAAGCATTATTTTTCCTTGATTTTTTCAGTAGTAAATTAGAAATAGAAGGGAAATATATTTATTTGTAATTTTAGTGCTCAAAGATTCCAGATAACTGTCTTGCAGATTAAGAAATCTGAAAATATCTAACCAATACCAAAAGTTTCAATTTAATATTTTATATAATTTAATTTTTATTGAATGCAATTTTAATATTTTGTGATATATTATGAGATGGATTTTCTTGTTTTTCAAAAATAAATATTAATTTATGGAATAATTCTGAGTATTTTTAGTTATGTTACTAACTATGACTTAATAAAAGTCAAAGTAACGTAAATAACATTTAAAAGTACCTAATGAGCATTTAAATACCTATAAAATTTACAATAAATAGATAAAAAGTATATATTCCTATAATTAAATAAAATCTTTCTCTTACGAAACTTAAAAATAAATGAACTACAACTTATTTGTCATAGCAGGGAGTTTTTCAGTCCAAAGTAAATAAAATTAATTATTGTGTAAATAAAAATGGTGAGTATCTACTGTTATGAAAAAAATTGAATAAGAAAGATTTAAACTGTCATTTTCACCTACTATAATATTACAAGGCGTATTCAACACTGTAGAAATTACTTTTCATTTAGTATTATTAATTTTCAAATTATCCATTACAGATGTTTCAATTATATAAGTTCAAGTTAAATATAAAACGTATTAGACATACCAAAGTAATTCCCTATAATATTTTATAATTAAATCAACTACTTACATAGAAATCGATTTCATAATACATTCGTCTGAAACCTAAACAACGGTACAGAAGTAAACTTAATACAAAACTCCAGCTCTCACCGGCTGGTAAACCGATAAAAACTTGAAATAACCAAAGATAAAGATGCTCTAGAATTATTATCGTCCGTCGGAAGATGAGCAGATGAACCGGATGAATTTCAAATCATTTAACATCGATAAAAAGTTCCGAGAAATCCTCGGAGAAATCTTTATACAGCCTTTCAGACATACCGAGTCAATTCATCCACTTGAAAAATATATCCGATCAAATGACTTCTTATTTTTCAACTTCTTTAAGCGAACTGTTTGTCTATTCTGCAGTCATTTTACAAAAATGAAAGAGTATTCATTTTATTGATGCTGGTCTAGATTTTTAAAATGATTGACGTCACCGATCTAAAAGTCTGACTTAGTTTCTATCAGATTATTATTTTCAACGTGTTATCATTAAAAAACTCACTACTGTTAAATTACTCAAAAATTAAATCATTAAAAATAGAATACTGTAAATAAAATAATCTAATTATCTCATAAAAAATAAAGAGAAAAGTTAAAAATATAGAAGATAAATAAGCGAGTAAATAAGTAATATTATTATTATTTAATTCATGAGGCAGCATTTCACCCTTCTCAGATAGAACAAAATACAAACATCTTATTATCACAGTTTATAGAAATTTTAGTAAAGAAAACGATAAAAATTAAATACCTAGTGTGGTAAAAGGTAACTACCTAATTCTTTGAGAAAACTTGCAAAATTATATGAATTAAAATATTGAGCAGGGGGGAATGATTTAATTCTATTTGTTCGTCTAATAACAAGATATATCCGAGCAAATGACTTCTTATTTTTCAACTTCTTTAAGCGAACCATTTGTCTATTCTGCAGTCATTTTACAAAAATGAAAAAAAATTTTTTTTATTGATGCTGTCTAGATTTTTAAACTGATTGACGTCACCGATCCAAAAGACTGACTTAGTTTCTATCATACTATTATTTTTAACGTATTATTATAAAAAAATCACTACTACTAAATTACTCAAAAATTAAATCATTAAAAAATAGAATACTGTGAATAAAATACAGAAAAAAAACTCTAATTATCACATACAAAAATAAAGAGAAAAGTAAAAAATATAGAAGATAAATAATATTATTATTTAATTGATGAGGGAGCATTTCACCCTTCTTTAGATAGAACAGAATACAAAAATCTTATCATCACAGTTTATAGAAATGTTATTAAAAAAAAACTATAAAAATAAAAAATTAAATAGTGTGGTAAAAGATAACTACCTCATTATATAAATTTGGAAGATACTGATCAGGGGGGAATGAAGTTCAATTTTAGTCCACTACTTCCTCTATGTAAAACATAAAAAACTATTGAATGTATGATTCTTATCTAATGAATTATTGGAATAATTAAAATCTTTGGTATTGCTTCCAAAATTAACCGTATGTTTTTTCTTGTTTTTGCGAAACTTTAATGTGTTCTAGAGATATACTTTTCAATACAAATTTTATATATATATTGAGTTGTTTCTGGGGTAAACGATATTGATATTATAACATGATAAAATTAATGCCAGGTTTTCATAAGTTATCACTACCTAGGTATATAACTCAAAATATTGGATTTCTTAACAACTTTGATTTATTATGGATTATATGCTTTATTGGAAGCTATTCATTTCATATAATGTTTATATCATCTATTAGAGTAATGGAATCGAACATGTTTATTTTTTAATGATAGTGTCAGGCATTTTAACTAAGTAAGGACCTCACCGATTGAAAAACACTTAAAAGAGGCTGAAAAAATTGAAAATTTGAAGAAAGATGATAATCAAGAGAATGAGAAACAATAAATTTAAAAATAAACATTTCTTCACTACTTCGATAAATGTTTTCGGATGATATTGGTATGTTTCAATATTTCATAAATCTTTTGGCATATTCACACTCATTGGTCATTTATATTCAACTCATTAATGAATGTTTATCATCGTCCTAAGTAATACAACTGACTATAATTTCAATACCTAATAGTTTACAGCGAGGAATTAATCACGGGGGTATATGTGACAGTAATACTAATAATATAATCAACTGTATGGGCTTTGAAATAGAACAGAAATCTATTTTGAAGGTACGAGTATCATAATATCAAAGAACACAATGATGGGTTTCATTACATTTAAGAAGATGATTTTAATAAACTTCAGTTATTTGTATATTCTTGCCCGCAACTCTTCACTATTTTCTAGAAGATTCAAGAACTCATTATCCTTATATAGAGGCTATATTTATAATTGCCGACAAAAAAATACATACCTACTTCTTCGAATTACTGAATAATTGAATAAAACTCTTTTTATATTAGTTCAATATAATTTAATACTTAATTTGATGGTCGTAAAATTGTAAATTATTTATCAATAAAACAAATTACGATTAAAACATGTATGACGAAAAAAATACCCTTGCACGTATTTCAACTTGAATGATAATTTGAAGTAATAAACTTATTACTCTATTCCGACGGACTAGTACCTACTACTGCAAGCAAAAATTGAGAATATATAAGAAAAATAATTAACCGAAAAAAAAGAGAAAGTGAAAAAATAACTTATAAAATTAAAACAAAACTATCAACATGCATTTTTATAAATATTCAATTATAGAATAAATCCACGAAATATAAATGTAAGTATAGTTCAATGCATATTTACGTTTTTCTGTAGAACATCCATGATGATTTTATTCAGTCTTTATAGCCGGCAGTTAAATTCTAATTACACCTAAAAAGGAATCCTTATAGTACTTATGATGTTTAAATCCAGAATTGAAAGACGACACGTCGTTCTTCCACACACCCTTTACCACACACACCACATTTTGTCACTGGCACTTTAAGGAAGAATACCACATAAACTTTTACAGCTGTCGTAAAAGAAGTTATATACAGAGCCTTACCCATCTCTAGAATAATAACGCCCAATTAAAATATGATTTTTTAAGAAATGTGCTTCCATGTGGAAGGACCGTCGCATTAACTTCTTCATTTTAGTTTTGAATTGACTACCTACTACTAAAAGATCACATGAAATATAAAACTATCAGAATAAAGTATAAACTTTAAAATAAAAAACACTTGGCTTATGTTTCACAATATAAAAAATCTTTAGATACTGTACTTAGCAGTAATAAAAAGTCGACATGTTTCGAGCTATGAACTCTTCATCAAGACTGTCTTGATAATGAGTTCATAGCTCGAAACATGTCGACTTTTTATTACTGCTAAGTACAGTATCTAAAGATTTTTTATATTGTGAAACATAAGCCAAGTGTTTTTTATTTTAAAGTTTATACTTTATTCTTTATGATGTTTCACCAAGTGATGTGCGAGAATTCAATCTCAGTTAATAAAACTATCATTTTAATATACATCATTTTTTCCTGGAATTAAATTGAAATCTATCTATACCAATAATTTTATGAAATATTAAATTTTGGTTTATTTAATTACCTTTTAAACCGTTTCAAACGTTTTGAGAAGCACGAAAAATGCAATAAACACTTTAACTTCATGACACTCTTGATTCCGTCGGATGAAGTATCAACATGTTGGAGGAAAAATAATATTTTCAATGGGAATAATAAATAAGTTTGTTAATTTTGAAATGTTTTAATTTATTGCTCAAATCCAATATTACTTGAAATAAAAAGATGAAATCCAATTTTAAAAGTGCGTTATTAATAGGCAAACTCTGTCTTCTTTTTAGTAATTATTCCTGTATTATTTATTGTTCAAATCCAATATGACTTGAAAAAAAATCTTAAAATCCAATTTTATTGATATAAAATCTTCATTCTTCATCATTTTATTTAGTAAGTGGATTATATGAAAATCTGTTATTTTAATAGGCAAGCTGTGTTTCTATTTTAGTTATTGTCATTGTATTATTACAGTTCAAATCCTGTATGACTTCAAAGAAGAAAATTAATATCCCAGTATTATTCATTGTTCGAATCCAATGACTAGAAAAAAAAATTTTAAAATCTAATTTTATTGATATAAAATTCTCTTTCTTCATCATTTTATTTTGTGAGTAGATTATATGAAAATGTGTTATTTTAATAGGCTACCTGTGTCTTCATTTTAGTTATTGTTACCTATTGTATTACTACAGTTCAAATCCTGTATGACTTCAAAGAAGAAATTTAGTATCCAATTTTATTGATATACAATCCTCTTTTTTCATAATTTTATTCAGTAAATGGATTATATGGAAATGTGTTATTTTAATAGGCAACCTGTGTTTTCATTTTAGTTATTGTCATTGTATTATTACAGTTCAAATCCTGTATGAGTTCAAAGAAGAAACTTAATACCCAATTTTATTGATATAAAATCCTCTTCCTTCATCATTTTATTTAGTAAGTGGATTATATAAAAATGTGTTATTTTAATAGGCAACCTGTGTTTTCATTCTAGTTATTGTCATTGTAATATTACTGTTCAAATCCTGTATGACTAAAATCCAATTTTATAGATTTAAAATCCATATATATATATATATATATATATATATATATATATATATATATATATATATATATATATATATATAGATATATTCAATATTGGTTTCATTAAGATCATTTTAATTCTTAAGTAGATGATATAAAAAGGCTTTATTAATAGAAAACTTGTATCTTCATTTGAGTCATTGACAATATATTTTTGGCAGTATTCAATATTCATTGTGGTATAAAAAATTTGAAGTAAATTGAACAACTAAGTTTAAAAAGGGTACTTGTGTATGAATTACTCTATTCTAGAGAATAACGACAGTAAATTTAGATAAGTCTATTCCTCAAAAATATTATTATTACAAATACCTATATGAGTTAGTATAATCAAAAAGATGAAAAATTAGGAACCAAAAATACTGAATAGCTATATAAAATAGTAGATGTGTTTTCATTAGTTTAGAAGAAATTAAAATTGCGTTGATTATATTATTTTATAAGATTAAAAGGAAAGAAGTTAAAAACCGATATTTTCAAATAAATTTTTAGTATTTATATCTAAGCAAATTTAAATTTAAAAAAATGTCCCGACGGACACCAAAATTTTTCACGAAATAAGATTAGAACAAAATTTTAAGTCGAATATTCATTAAAATTAAAGTATATAGTATAAAAAAAATTTTTAAGTATAGGAACCTATTGAAAAAGTTTCATTAATGAATTATCCCACTATCCGAAATATCTAATTTTATTGTCAGATTTGAAAGCGCCATTTAGGCTAAAGTGAAAACCTGTTAGTAAAACTGACGCTATAAAATTGTTTATAGCTCTAGAGACGCTTGAATGACTTATTATACGACCCGAAATAATGACAATCCTTGTCTGACTATGTGTAAGATAGGAACGATGGTAAAAAAATGCATAACGGCCTCTTGTTAGTCACTTTTCTACAAAGAAAAGGATGATACAGGGCTCAACATTTTAAATTACAGAAAAATGAAGCCACGCTATAAAAAAATGAAATAGCGCTATAAAAAAATGAAGTAGCGCTATGAAATAAAAACGTAGAAAATTAATCACATTTCAAAGAATCTACTCAATAATTTATTAATGTCCAAAGTGGATATAATGCTATGGAATGAAGGAACATGGATAAATCATATGAAAATCGTGGACAAGGACACGGTAAATAATTTACAAGTTGCTTGCCCGTATATATAACTTCCAGTGTTCGCGGCATTGTAAATCCGACGGAAGCTAGCTATTCGTATAAGAATATTTAACTGTTTATGATCGTACCGTTTTTTTTAATGTTACCGATATTAAAAGATCGTGTCGATCGGCAACCTAAGTCAAATCAAATCCTCATACATATTCATGCCGTTGGACTTAATATTTTCGGAACGCCAAAATGAATAAATTTAATTCTAATTAAAATTCTTGTTACAAGTCAAAATTACAACGATTAATTGGAAGATACCAAGTTAGATATTACAAATAACTCGGGGTCCCTATCCATGCCTGATATACTTTTATAACCGACGGTTGCGAGTGTTCAAGTCAAGTCAGGTTACCACCGGACGGCAACAGACTTGTGGTTTTGAAGTAACATTCCATTCTTAACATTCTTCAGCTCTATTTTGGACAATCACGGTGAGTGGTCAACTCCGGCTGGCATTTCATACTATGTAATCAGGTAAAGATATCTACCTCTGGTAAAAGTGCCTATTCATTTGATTTAAAAGAAATTAAAGACTTCATTGAAAGCTCGAGACATAATTGTGGGAATAGCTTAAGCCCGAAAGCACTTTGGGCTTCATTAACGTGAATGTTGAACACTTGGCGAATACTGAATGAAGCATTTCATTAAAGATAGATCTGGAAACGCGCGTGAACAAAGAACGGTTCTTGCAATCGGAAAGTTTAGACAAAAGCTTTATTATTTGGCGTTGATTGCAACTGAGAATACATTATTTATTTAATTTCTTGACACGATCTTGTTCATATGTCCAATTTTGAAATATAAGCCTGGATGGCAGTACTTTAGCTGAGGCCGACCACACACAGAGAAACACTGAGGACCGAAACATAGGTATCTTCTTGTTAAATTCCATAAAAGAAGAAGAAGAACATTGTTAATGTCACCGCGTAATGATTGTCATGATACATCTGCAGAATATATATTAACGGGGGTCAAGTTCAGGAATGAAACAGGTTAAGTTTGACATATTTGATTAATGACATTGAGTGTAGTGTATCATTTATTATCTACACACAGGTAACCTAGAAATTTCTGCCAGAAAAACAAATGCACTATTTAATGGAAGATTTTTATATTCAGAAATTATTCTGGTTAAATCTGAGTACCTACGTTTGAATGAAACTATGAATTTTTCTTATTATACGAATGCGCTTCATGGATTCATTAAAAATATATATTTACAAATGGTTTGAATCCAAGTACGGCGAATAGAAAAACCGCGGGAAGCATTACTTTGAGGTTAGAATGTTTTCCGGCCATAACAAAAAGCTGTCGACTATAAAACAAGCGAAACGTTGACGTGGTGTGTGTTTCCAGGTGGTGGATGGCGTGTCGCCGTTCCGTAGTGGATAGCGTACCCGTGGCTGAGCCATGTACTGCACCCTTCCCGAACCAGAGTCAAAAATCACTTTTTTAGTCACCGTTCGCACTGCACTGGTCACTGTCACTGCACTTAACACTGCGTTAGGCGGAAGCCCCGCGTGTTTCGTTGAAGAAGGCCCTCGCCGCCGCGTGCATAGGGTTGTTGCGTTCGTTGAAAAAGCTGCCGTGTGTAGTTCTATTCGTCCTACCTGTCCGAAGCGCGTGCGGAGATCCTGCGCGGTCCGCAGTCGTCTGCCAACTGTCAATCAATCCGTTGGATGGGGGAAGAGTGGGGCTAAAATGAATGATCTGTCCTTAGCGGCTCCGCCCATCTACCAATGGCGGCGATTGGACTGCACGCGCGCGCTCTCTCGGAAAAGCCAGGCATTTCGCGACGGAGAGGCGTACAAAACTTCTTTCCGACTTGTTGGGATAGCGCCTGAGCGTTGCCGTGCCGTGGTTCTCTCCTTGTTTATGGCTTTTTCCACATATGAATCTTGGGTTCATTAAACGCGACCATATGATTTTTTTTTATTCGCGCCAAAACATATGACTGAAAATACTTAGATAGTTGTTTCTCCCTAAAATTATAATGGCGCCCAACGTGGGGCTTCAACCTAATTGGTAACTTATGTGCTTAACACTTGTTTAAGTTGGAGTCTGGAATTTCGAATGCCTTTAGGAAAGTGTACCTACGTTGTCTGTGCTGTGTTATACGTACATACGGATAGGATAAACAGTATAAATACTTCTTGGAATTATAAACAACCCACAGCATTGCTTTGCTAAAATGATGATACAAAAAGATCTACAAGTACGTTTGCTAATCGGAACGAATAAGTACACTAATTTTCTATATTTCTGTGTTTATGATAGGTAGGTAGGTAAATAGGGAGATTTTCCTTTGAGTTTTTAATCATTTCGTGGCGTTTTTTCAATTGGAAGCTGGTATAACCATATACCTAAGTAACTCTAATTGTTCGAATCAATACGGAATGATAATATCTGCAGAATTAACTATAAATAGGTTAAACTTAAATAATTTGTGAAAACAATTTCAAATAGGCCATAATTTTCACGAGAAAAAGAACTGAATCTACTTTATTCAATAATTATATTCGATTGTCGTTGATATTGTTAATTCAAATACTTACCTACTATTAATGGAATTATGAACCTATATTAACTCAAATTATTAAAAAGTATCAATAAGTAATTCTAATTGTCACTTTTTTGGAAATATTTCGCCAAATACATACCTAGATATATGAATTAAAATATGGATTTTTGTTTCTCCTCATAAAAATGATTAAATGATTTATCAAGATACTATAATATGAATTATTGAACGTAGTCAGTTCGACAACTCTCTGGTTCCTGTCAGTGGGCATAGAGCATCGATTTATTGATTTTAAAAAATCGAAATTATATGGGTTTATGTTGAATTAAAATAACCATAGTTGTATTTTTTGTAGCTCAATGTGAAAATTTGGATATTTGTAAAATGAAATATTCAATTGAATAATAAATAACTGCTCACTATGTGTCCTATTTTTATGAAAATAATAATTTATTTTATCTAGGTTTGATCGATATTGAGGACGTTATACCTACAGAAGAATTCTATGTTTTATATTAATAGGTATGTCATAACTAATATTTATAATACTTTATAATAATCTATGAGAATATAATGAAAAAGCTTCAATGAAACGTCCCGAGTTAAGACAAAATAGGAAATATAACGAACGAAAAAAATAACGTTTACACAGATACAACTTTCACATAAATCTACAGTTAGAGCTGATTTGTTAGTCGTGTATTCTTGAAATACTTAGACGAAAGATCTTAGTTTTTATATCGTGAGAATACATAGGTACCTGGGTAGGTATATATTAATTCACAGAAGCAGAATAAGAATTCGTATTATTATACCTATGCCAAAATTCTGAAAATAACTAATATTCTAAAATTGACATCAGATAGGTAGGTATTCATTAAACGAAAGGTATGATAATGAATATCTGACTTTGACTATTTTTGGAAGTAAACTGAACTTTTCAAATGAAAAGAAGAAATAAAATTCATCACTGAAAGTGTTGATAAGGTGCTTTAAATAATTCTGTGTTTACCAGAGTTTTTGAAAGTGGATGGTTCCCTTTACCAGAGTATTAGAAGTCTCCTTTCAAAAACTGATGAATTAAGATTCATAAGTAGGTATATTATGAATTTGGAGCTTTTCAAATGAATAGAGGAAATCAAATTTTTATTCCTGAAAGAGTTGATAAGGTGTCATAGATGATTTCGTATTTTCCATAGGTTTGGAAGTCTATTCTCAAAAACTGAAGAATTAAGATTGTTGATTATATATTAGATAATATATTGTAGATTTCGTTATAACTACCTATATTTAGCGAAAGTTTTTTCATGTTCTATATTTGCGCTAGACAATTCTGTGTTCAATGGAATTTTCGAAGTCTCTTTTCGAAATGTGACGAATCAGGATTCATAATCATAATGGGATATGGATCTCTTCATAACTCTTTAGCCTAAATCATAACATTACTGGCCAAAACATCATTCTTGTACTTAATGAAAAATGAATCAAAAATTGAAAATTTAACCAAGTAATATTTCAATTTAATTACATCCATAAGTAGGTAGATATTTATATTTCACACATATTGAATGAATTATGAATTTTTCAAATGAATTAAAGAAATAAAATTTGTATCTCTGAAAAAGTTAATAAGGTGTCCTAGATGAGTTCGTATTTTCAAGAGTTTTGGAAGTAGGTATATTCTCAAAAACTGAAGAATCAACTGTCTTAATTAGGTATATTAGATAGGTACCTAATATGATGTAGACGTCTTTATAACTATTTAGCGAAAGTTTTTTCGTTTTTTATATGTGCACTAGATAATTCTGTGTTTACTGAAGTTTTCAAAGTCTCTTTTCATAAAATGCTGAATAAGGATTCATAATTGTAATGAGATATGGATCCCTTTATAACTTTTTAGCCTAAATCATAAAATTACTGAACAAAACATTCATCTTGTACCTAATGAAAAATGAATCAAAAAATAAAAATTTAACAAACGAACATTTCAATTTAATTACATCCATCATAAGTAGGTAGGTATTCATATTTCACAACTATTGAATGAATTAGGAAGGTTTCAAGTAAATAGAAGAAATCAAATTTGTATCCCTGAAAGAGTTGATACGGACCTAGATTATTCTGTGTTTTGGTACCGAAGTTTTTAAATCTCTTTTCAAAAACTGATTAATTAGGAATTAGGATTCATAATTATATTACAGGTATAATGTGATGTAGATGTCTTTATAACTATATTTAATGAAAGTTTATCGGTTTAATATTTGTCGGAAAGATAATTCTGTGTTTACTGAAGTTTTCAAAATCTCTTTCAAAAAAATGAATTAGGATTCATAATTATAACAAATTACATGTTGTGGATATCTTTATAATTCTTTAGCGTAAATTTTTTCTGGTAAAATTTCTAATCAAAACATTACTGGGTAGGTAAAGCTTTCATCTTGTAATGGAATATGAAATATGAACACGTTTATTTATTTATTTATTTTATTTTTTTTTAAATTTGATCGCATCAACCACAGAGGTTATTAGCGAACTTTAATACCTATAGTATACAATTTGAGGTCTTTAAAAAATTTTTACATTTTGGCTATATGAGTTCGAGGAGATTAATAGAGTTTAGGAAAGCTTTCACTGAGTTTATATTGCACTTGGGTCCTAGGATGTCCGCTATCGAGCCAGTTTTAAGGTTTGCTGCATTTCGGTGTATCGCGTAGTGAGGGCAATTGACGATTATATGTTCTACTGTTAGCTTCGTGTTGCATCGGTTGCATTTTGGTTCTGTTATTGGGCGACTAAACAAGTAGGAGTGAGTCAGATTTGTGTGACCTAGTCGCAATCTAGTTAGTAGTACTTGATCTTTTCTGTTTTTGGGGAGGTTCAACCACGGTTTCACGTCATTTCTCACTTTCTTCAGCTTAATAAGATTGCCATTTATTTTTCCAAACACTGAGCACTTTTGATTTGATGATACATTTGGCGTCATTACTCACTATTACCTGAACAGATTGTACACTTTCACTGGTTACAGCTTCTTTGGCGAGTTGGTCTGCTTCTTCGTTTCCTGGTAATCCAATGTGGGATGGGATCCAGATGAATACGATGTCCTTTCTATATTGATGGGCTAAGCTGAGTTCTTCCTTTAGTTTAGAGATTAAGAGATTGCTGGTATGTATCCGCTGTATGGCTCTTATGGAGCTGAGTGAATCAGTAAGAATTGTGAAATTTAAAGAGATAGAAGAGTTAACGAAAATGATGGCTTGGTATATTGCATATATTTCTGCAGTGAATATTGAAGATTCGGATGGAAGTTTGAACATAAGTCTACAAGTAGGGGTCATCACCGCTGAAGAAGTCGGTTCTTCGGTGAGTTTCGAGCCGTCGGTGAAGATTTGACAGTAGTCTTGATATGGATTTAACAGGTTTTGTAGGGCTACTCTGATTAGATGGGAGCTTGTTGAATGTTTATTAAAGCGAGTCAATGATGTAATGACTTTCAGTTCTTTTATTTGCCATGGAGGCGTAGAGATATATTGAGTTATTAGAAATTCTGGGATAGTGTAGCTCAGTTCTTGTTGCTGCTTTCTGATTCTTCCATAAAATGGTTTCGAAAAATTTGGATTGTCAAGAAAAAGGTTGGGAAACTTTTCAGTGAAACAACTTTGGTATGTGGAGGTTTAGAGGATTAGATTTGATTTTAGTTGCATAAGCGAAGCTTAGGTACAGTCTTCTATATTCCAGGGGTGGCTCACTCGCTTCGGCGCAAAGGTCTATTACTGGCGTCACTGGCGATGTCCGAAAGGCTCCCGTTATAATTCGCAGTGCAGAATTATGGATAATACTGAGCGATTTTAGTAACGTCTTTGATGCAGTAATGTAAATAAAAGAGCCATAGTCCATTTTGGAACGTATTAACATTCGATATAAAGTCAGCATCGTAGTTCTATCCGCTCCTCAGGATTTATTTGCTAGAGTCTTCAGAAGATTGAGTCCCCTCTGGCAGGATGAAACAAGATTTTTGATATGAGTATTCCATTTCAGTGAGTTGTCGAAAGTTATCCCCAAGAACTTAACGGATGTTTCGGCTTTTAATTTATGTTTGTTGAGTTTCAATTCGGGGGTGTTTGCTGTTTGCCTTTTTGAAAATAGAATATATTTTTTTCACTTGAAAACTTATTAATTTTCCACCATTGTTTCGACAACGCAGTGTCTCCATGAGATTTAGTTGCAAGCAAAACTGAGTTTGTAACTAAATTTGATAAAGATAATGATGTGTTGTCTAAAAAATTGTCACTAAGTTGTAAATATACCTACCTAGTGGAAATTAAGTTTGAATAAACGTGTTCTTATTTCTCAACGAAATAATAATTTAACCAACAAACTTCACAGTTTAAGTACATATATAAGTAGGTAGGTACCTATCTATATTTCACAGATATTGATAAAATCAGGAACTTTTCAAATAAATAAAAAAATCAAATTTATAGGTATACCCGAAATAGATATAATTTCCTAGTTGATTTCGTATTTTCAGTCTTTGAAAGTCTCTTTTCGCAAACTGGATGAATTAGGATTCACAATTATATTATATAATATGATGTGATTCACAGAAAATAATAATGAGCCTGATATCAATCACTGCCAATGATTGACCGCATATTCATTATCATAACGTATTTTTCATTAGGACAATGTCCAAAATTTATTGATAATAATGAATTTCTGTGATTGATCAATCAACGATATTGTTGTTATAATGAAATCCATGTCATTACGATAATGTAATTGAATCATTAATCTAATGAAAAAAGTCATCTTTATAATGTTATTTACATCAGAGCAATGTGAAAAATACATCAAGATAATGACTACATAGTGATCAATACTATGTACCTTTAATCATCACGACACATTGTCATAATCCCTCTTTTAATAAAGCTATGTTCAATAGGCATAACATTAATGATTGAAAACATTAACCTATGTATAGTTCATCATAGCAATGCACTGCGTTCATCACTTAATGTATTTCGGTCATTCGGTCAATGTCCGAGAGCATTGGGACAATGCTCAAAGAATCATGGATTGATTAATTTCTGGCTGCACCCCCACCGTCTCAACGTAAATATGCCAAATT
Source organism: Cynegetis impunctata (assembly GCA_030704885.1). NCBI lineage: Eukaryota > Metazoa > Arthropoda > Insecta > Coleoptera > Coccinellidae > Cynegetis > Cynegetis impunctata. Next base: position 1,216,515 of record JARQZK010000729.1, read on the forward strand.
TCCGCCTAATTCGCTATACGAGTATCTATCTAACGCTAACAGCCAAACGGTGAAGTGTTATTTGTGTATAAGTAAATTTTTGTGGAAGCAGTTTCTTTAGAAGGTGGTAAGTACAGTAACTGTATTTTTTGAATCTTGTTAGTTTCTTATAACATTTGAATAAAAGTTACGAAAATATTTTTTGCCAGAATACAATCTCAAAAAAATAAGTAGTTACACTGAACAGTGTTGAAAGAGACGAAAGAATGAAAACATGGCGTGTTTCGAGCACTTATAGTGAAAATATATAAATATATTGTATTTTGAACAATTTTTATATTATTTCGCGAACTACTATGAATTTTGCTATAAGAAATAGATATGCTCAATAATGGAACTTGCTCATACATTGTTTTGCTAAATTCCCTTGTAAATTCAGTAAATTACTGAAAAGAAAATTGTATTTACAAAAAATTTACTATTTACTAAAATTTGGCGGTCTACACTATTTCAACATCATCTTGAAAAATAATCATTTATTGCAGGTTGTGACCATAATTGTAAGTGTGATCTGGATCTGAAGTAGAAATCGAAATATTCCAAGCACCTTCATATATATTAAGTATTTACTTTTCCCCAATATAAATCATGGTCGGACAACTTTCTGTATAACAACCCAGAGCGCCCTCCACCAAAGATATTGGAAACCAACAATTCACCGCAGAGCTCGAAAATGCAGAAACCCGTCGCTAGAATACAAACTTTCTGACATAAGATGTCTACTTTGCAACTGTGGCGTAGGTATGTTTTTTTTTAAAATTATTGAAGAATTTTCCTTGTTCTCTTTATGTAATATATTAAATTGTCCATGGTCAACTAGTATATTTTTCATGATTTTTAATTTAATCTTGTATAATTTCATGTATTACCTATAATATTCAATATAATATAGCTATAGTTGCAACTAACTATTATAAATTTACTTCTAGATTGATATGGACTCAACCATGAAGAACGAAAATAATTTTTTTCTCATAAACTGTGAAAACGAAGTGCCACAATCATTGCATTTCTGTTCAATAGCAATGTCAAAGACAAGGCGATTGAGTTTTTACTATATTGTCTTTCATTCAGCTGAAAATTTTTCGTGTCCTAATTGTAGGTACGCTAAATAATTCTTTGTCTATATGAGTTTTTAAAATCTCTTTCAAAAGAGTTATGAATTAGGATTCATAATTACTACTAAATAATATTAGGTAGGGGAAGGTCGGGTAAGTTGACGAAGTGGGTAAGATGACGAACGGCTAATAATTTCTTCAAAGGTAACAATGTAGGATTTCTGTATGGTGCCGCTATCTTGCCAACTGTAGGGGAGTTAAGTTGGAACGCAACCCTGTAACGCTGAGGCACCATTCGCTGATACAGTGCAAATGAGTGTATCTTGCATATATGTTCTAAAATAATCATCGTGTTAGATGAGCTTCTTGATCAATTGTTAAAGGTAAGTTGACATTCGATTGTGCTTAGTTACTAGTAATGAATGTATTTCATAGCATGTCACCAAAATTATTATCGATATCATGTTTGTCGTGGAAATATGCTCTCCGGCTTTAAACATAACCCCAACGGGTAAGATGGTGCGGGTAAGATGACGAACTTTGTCATCTTATCCGCGCACAAAGTTTCGCCATAGTAAATTCTATTCATCTTATTGAATGCCACGAAAATATACCTGGAGGTCCGAAAGGCGGTCCTGGAGCAAAGTGAGTTTGATTGCTGCGTTGGAGGCAGTATATGGGGGTGAATCTTGCAAAAGTGCTTTTTCCAAAATATGAACGACCAGATAACAGAAAGAGTATAGAGAAATTACTGCCAGTATCATCACTAGCAATGAAAACACAGTTGGAGGAGAAGTTAGAAAATGAAAGGCAAAAGGAAGATGCAAGACGACTGAAAAAAAAAATATGTTAAAAATCAGAAAAAAACAAAAGCGAAAAGAAAAAAGCATGCGAAACCAAGAAAATAACATAACGAAGAAATTATATTTTGTTTAGATTGCGATTAGCGTTTCGAAAATCCACCTACAGAAGATTGGATTCAGTGCTCGCAATGCTTGAGATGGTGACATGAATCTAGTACCGATTATTCTGGTATACAAGTATTCATATGCGACTTATGCTAATATTCTTCAACTTACCCGCATATGTTCGTCATCTTAGCCTACCTTCGGGTAAGATGACGAATTTCTCTAGTACTTGATTTTTTATTTTTGTGAACAAAACAGTTTCGTTTTTTAATACTATTTTATGTTTTCATGTGTGTTAGGTATTGATTATTGTATATAAATAAACAATTTGAAAAATTAATTCAATGTCGAGAAGAAATTAATTTTTTCTGTTAACATCGTCAACTTACCCGACCTTCCCCTGTGTGGTTCTTCTTAGAACTCTCAAACTAAGACTTTTTTGTTTCTATTTCAATTACTCGACAAAGACTGATCTTTTAACGAAAAATTAAACAACAAAAAACTTATGTAACCAACGATTGTTTCAGTTTAATGATTACATTCATAAGTAGGTACGTACTCATATTTTATAGATATTGATTGAATTAGGAAATCGGTATGTTAAATTTTGGTATGAATATTCACTATGTTTGCTGACAGCATATTTATTGTAAATTAAAAATATGAGAGGCTTCAGAATTTATTATCTTTAGCGCGGTAACAACAAACTGGAAATGAAAGACAAACTAAATATTTAATTTCATACATCCCTATATTATATGCGATGCTATACTTAAATTAACATCTTATATTCTTTCAAATTGAAGAAATATGGAATATTACTTGAATCGATTCAATAATTTAATACAGCTATGAAGATAAGTATAATCAATAATATACTTCACACAACATATTAATGGAATATAGATTGATTTCTGATTTTATTTGATGAGATAGGAAACAATTTTCCACCGTAATTATATTGAGAATATATACCTACTGCATATATTGATTGAATATATGCATGGCAACAAAATTTGATTAATTGAATCAGTTAAAAACAAGATAGGAAAAAATTTACTCCATAATTAATCAATTAAAAAACGTCAATAAATGAAGGCTGTAAATTTTCACCTCTCAATCACATGCTTGTAAATCATTTTGTAATACAGATATTTTTCATCTATGATAATATGCAGAATAGTTGATAAGACCAATGATTTTATTCAATTTTAATGATATAATTTAAATAGGTTTAATAATCCTTGTAATTTTTAGTTATTCAGATTTTAGTAATGCATATATGTATATATATATATATATATATATATATATATATATATATATATATATATATATATATATATATATATATATATATATATATATATATAGGTATATATATATATATACACATTTATGGATAATAACTTTCCGGATAACAGAAGGGGGAGGGTTTCGTTGCCTTTAGTTTAGGTTTAGGATTTTAATAACAAACAGACACGAAAGCATCTTTACATTATCGTTGATGTCTTTGTTTATATTCTTTCTTTTTTAGGGGCAAGATCTACTATGTTCGATCTACATTTTACGATAAGCATACAATTTCATTTCTGAATGTTAACAAGACTGTATTACTATATTACCTAATTATTCAAATTGTTGAATAAACATTGAACAAATTTTCAGCAATAATTATTATGTAGTTAATAATATGAAAATTTGTATCTTTGCCATTTTAGATGAAATTATTTAATAATACGAAATTTAAAGAAGCCTATAGATGCGCAGAATAATATATTCATATATATATATATATATATATATATACATATATATATATATATATATATATATATATATATATATATATATATATATAATAACGTGATAATTATTGATACAATATCTCACATAATTTGACTTTTGTTAACACATGCCGACGGTATCTGATACCGTTCCGCTCTATGAAATAAATCTCAAGAAAATGAAGCCTCTATTTGTTGACATTGATATTTTTGGTTGAATTAAGACTGAACGCAAATAGTAAATTCATGTCTACCATAAATTATATTTCTCTAATAGTTTTATACATCATTTATTTGGTAATTGGTTATCTTAGCGGAATTTGGATAGTTATAATAAAAGATGTACCAGAAACGGTTATATGAAGTTATTTCTAATAATTTAGATTGAATTCTCGCACATCACTTGGTGAAACATCATAAAGAATAAACTTTAAACTTCATAATAAAACCCACTTGGCTTGAGTTTCACTATATAATTATATTGTAAAACTTAAACCAAGTGTATTTTATTTTATTTTAAATTTTAAACTACTAACATAATTAAACCTAATTAAGTACTAATTTTTTTAAATACCGTGTTGTACATGTCCAATCATATGAAGCAATTGCATTATCTTTTTCTAAAGATACATTGATGAAGAATAAATACAAGCAAATCGTCAATTATACCCATATGTCATGAAAATTTCATTATATTTATTATCAAATAAATAAAATCGTTCCAAATGTTATTAGAAATAAAATACAATCGTCGTCCTAAATAAAGATCATTGCTTAATTATAAACCTGCCATATATCTGCAATGAAAGTCGTCTATAAAGAAATTTTTTATGAGGTTTATCAAATTAAACGAATCAAATTGAAATGAACTAAATAATGGATTACCTAGTCTTTCTTTTATAGGTGCAATGTCATAACTTAAGTCCAGATAAAACACATTTTTGGGAATAAATGAAATCTTGCCTGCTCATAACATCCCAATTTCGGGTTTTTAAATGAAAATGAGTTGATAAATATTTTGTGTTAGCCGACTGTATTATTTAAGTACCACAAAAGATTACGAGATGGCGCTATATGAAATTGTCAGCATGAACGCGGACAGGAGGCTATCAAAAATAGTTTTTATGTATGTAAAATTGCGTTTTCTTAAAACATACAACTGCATGAGTAAACTTAAAAAGCAAAACGAAATCTTAATATAGAGATTCATCCAAATCTTTGAAGCCGTTTCCGAAAATACACTTATATATATATATATATATATATATATATATATATATATATATTTATATATATATATATATATATATATATATATATATATATATATATATATATATATATATATATATATATATATATATATATATATATCTATATATATATATATATATATTATATATATATATATATATATATATATATATATATATATATATACCTATATATAGGTATATATATAGTGTTTCGTTAAAAATTGAAAATATTTTAACTGTTGAATCTTAAGCTCGAAATATTAAGATTTAACCTAAATCACTTAGATAAAATGTAACTCCTTACTGAGTTACAGGGTGTTTTATTCAAAAATTCAAAAACTATTTGTGCCAACTACTTTGAAATTATCTGACGCATCCTTGTCAAACTTGGCGGGAAATGTAGATACTCTGTACTCTACTAAATTATAATAAGTAAACGTTCTTCGCTACTATCACAGAGATTCTTCGATTCTCGAATACTTGTTATGTAGGTAAATAACATACTCTTTCTTCGTAACGATAAAATCATTATTTTTCAAGGTATTTAAAGTTAAACATAAAGCTTCACAATTATTTTGATTTCTATTTCGCATTAATTATGTCGGTGTTTTTGGGTCATATGATTGTATTTATTAACACAAATGAAATTTAATCAGTATTAACCAAAAATATTACGTTATTTATTGAAATTTATTGAAACGAATAGATGTATTCAATATTTAAAAACAAATTGTTGTTCTGAAAAAAACCGTTTTATTATAAATCTAAACAATTTCAACACTAAAATATCAAGAAGCACATTTTATTTACGACAAATAGGAAAAGAATAGATATCTACACTTGAGGTACACGGGGGTCACATTGAACATTTCTTGTGAAGTTTTGTTCATATTAGTTGTTGTAAAGAAACTGTGCTTGATAAAACTTTTTTTATTTATCAAAAAATGGTTCTTTTCATAACTACAATATGTTTTTAAATGTTGAATACATCTATTCCTTACAATAAATTATAATAGTTTGGTAAGGTTATGTTTTTGGTGAGTTCTGATTAAAGTTTCATTTGCGTAATACAAAATAACTGTGCATATAATTTGGGTCAACCAATCATTTGCCCCTGTCGTACGCCTCTGGTAGTAGCACGAAACGTGAATTAAGCGTGAAGAGTATCTACACTTCTCCCCAAGTTTGACATGGATACGTCTGATAGTTTTTAACTAGTGGGCACAAAAACTGTTTAAATTTTTTAATAAAACACCCTGTAACTCCGTAAGCTGTCACATTTCATCTGAGTAATTTAGGTTTAATTTTAATATTTCGAGCTCAATATTCAATAGTTGAAATATTTCCAATTACTAATGAAACACTCTGAATAAATATATATATATATATATATATATATATATATATATATATATATATATATATATATATACATATATATATATATATATATATATATATATATATATACAGGGTAGCGAGAAAGTCTGGCAACAAGGTAATTTTATAAGACGATTAAACGTATAATCATGAAATTTTCCTCAGAGATGGATTGTTTGAAGAGGTGTAATTAAGTGGCCGGCAAGATCTCCTGACTTGACTCCACTTCATATCAGACATAACTGATTCAAAAGCTCTCAAACGTCTTAACAATTTGAGCTCCTGTTGTAAAAAAACTATGAATATTTTTGTTGATTAATTGAAAAATTACATATTGTATGTCTTGAAAAATTGTTTCTCTTATTTTTTAGTAATGTGGTACATATTCTGTATTTTTGAAAAGAGGACGAAATCAGCTCTTCTACGATATATCACTCGATATACACACATCTACGGTGCTTTTTGAAAAAATTCAAGATGGCGGCGGTACACTGAATACTGACGTCACTCAAGTTTGACAGGACCTCTGAAAAACGAAAAATACAATCCTGTGCATAGCCCTAAAATTTGATAATTATACGTTTAATCGTTTCAAAGAAAATACCATATATATATAGGTATATATATATATATATATATATATATATATATATATATATATATATATATATATATATATATATATATATATTATATATATATATACATATATATATATATATATATATATGTATATACTATATAATTATATATATATATATATATATATATATATATATATATATATATATATATATATATATATATATATATATATATATATATTTAAGAGTTTCTCGTTTAAATATTTCAGATAATATATATCGAAAGGAAGTTCGTTCAACACATCTCGACTTTTTTTGATTGATAACTTGCTCCTCATATGTAACTTCAATACAAATTCGTCCAAATGAGATTTTTTCGGTGCAATTGATCCATGAATGACAAACTTTAAAATCCCCCCGAATTACTTCCCACGGAGTTATTGTTCGTACGTCCAGGCAGCAAAATTCATGCGAACGGAACACCCACTACAATGCTTAGGTATTTAATTGTAAATCTGATTTATGTGGCGGAAAATCGGACGTAGACCCTTCCTTTTCCTTTAACTCGCCCCCTTTAATCTTACACCCTTCATCCCTGACGTTAGGCAGTGTAATTAACTTAGTTTATCTCATCACCGGTTTAATACAATTTTATATCAAGAGTGAGGGAATACTTTAGATTGCATAGACGTTACTCTTTCCCCGTTCTGTTGCTAACTTTCTCGAGTTTATATATTATACCTATTAAACAAGTTTAGTCTAATTTAGACAATTTGAATTTACCACTTTAACGGAGAGAAAAGTTTGCTACTCTAACTCATCATTGTACCTTTAGTGCCGAACTTGGATTTATGATATATGAATTAGACAAGAAAATTGGCTTACGTCTCATGAGAAATCAATTCTATAATATATAACCCCATTTCCACTAAAAAACCAGTAAAAATTTAATAAATATGCATTTTTTGATATTAAAAGTAAGACTATTATCAGAAAACTTGGTATGATACCTATACCTACATATGAATATATTGAAACTTTAATTATAAGAAGAAGGGGTTCACAATTCACATCAACGTATAATCGTGTTATGCAATAGGAGTGTATGTAATGTATCTTAGCTGTAGAGTTTCAAATTATTTTGATTTTGAAAAGTCAAAGAATAGGGTACTATTTATCTTTTTTTCAAGAATTTTTCATAACCTATTTCGAACATAACGTGGGTAAAGGGTTCTGTGGTTTCCCTTACCATCTAATAATAACAGATTTGAATGTTAATATTGGACTGAATAGCACGTAATAAATAACAAAGAACGGCCTCAGCCGAAAATTTTTAGTGAAACATAGTAGTCTTTTTTAACTATTAAAATTTTTTCAAATCAATTAATGTCAAAGAAATTTCAATTTTTCAAAAGTTTTGATAAAGCCACGAATGTCGTGGCGAAACGTCAACTTTTTAATAAAATCGAGTTTTTTGAGATTCAACAAGCCTGTTATTGCTTATAATTATCAAGAGATTAGAAACAGTTCACAGGCAACAACAATTCGAATAAATATATATATATATATATATATATATATATATATATATATATATATACAGGGTTGGGAACCAAGTAAATATCTTTTGAACGAAAAGGACAATATTTATGAAATTTTGCAGGTAAGTGCAATGTCCCAATATGCATCAGATGTTTATTACTTACTACATATAAGTACATACACACAACATCAATTTGTTTATCTGAATGCTTTTTTACTGTAATGTAAAAAACTCAAAAGAAGTTGAAACGTGCGATAATTCCTCGACTCCTCGTGTATACAGATTTTTTACACTAAACCCAGTATGTACGAATTTGAAATCCCAAGATCTTTCAACATCGGCAAAGATATACAGGAGGTCCCATATAAATTAAAAAAGTTGATCGTATTTCCGATTCAACCGCAATTATATTTTCAACAAAAAATACATCAGACGCATTTTGCGCCATTGCACTTACCTGCAAAATTTCATAAATATTGTCCTTTTCGTTCAAAAGATATTTACTTGGTTCCATACTTTATCCCAACCCTGTATATATATATATATATATATATATATATACATATATATATATATATATATATATATATATATATATATAATTATATATATATATATATATATATATATATATATATATATATATATGTATATATATACATATATATATATATACATATATATATATATATATATATATATATATATATATATATATATATACATATATATATATATATATATATATATATATATATATATATATATATAAATATATATATATATATATATATATATATATACATATATATATATTTACATATATATATATATATATATATATATATATATATATTGATAAGTTTGTAACTGACCTAATTTATTAATTAAATAATCTTTATACTGGTATGAGGTCATTTATTAATAATAAGTTTAGAAAGTTCTATTATTAATAAATGACCTCATACCAGTATGAATATTATTTATTTAATATATATATATATATATATATATATATATATATATATTATATATATATATATATATATATATATATATATATATATATATATATATATATATATATATATATATATATATATATATATATATATATATATATATATATATATATATATATATATATATATATATATATATATATATATATATATATATATATATAGGTATATGAATTTTTTCTGGAACAATTTTAAATTATGATCTTAAAAGTGATTATGATATTCATTCTCATAAAACGTGTACTTCATGGAGAAAGTATTCGAATACTGTTTCAATATTACCAAAGTAAACGAATGGTCTATTATTATAAGATATATAAGGAGCAAACATACGTCAATTCGTTGTACAATTATAATTGTACCTATTTATTATCTTATCTATGCGCAAATAATTTGGGATATTATGTGAATGTAGCATTTATATTCCGCAATTCTTCATACAATTTCGTAAACATAAACATCTAATGTGGACCATTTAATATTTGAGGCAAGAAGAATAATATGAATGTTAACACTACTTAATATCTTTGAAAAATTATCTTCTGATTACGTTCTTCTACACTTTTTGACTTCACCCTTATTTCTGAGAATATATTGGAAAGATTTATGTATTATTTAATGTATCTTTATCTACGCTTACTCATGCAAAATTTTATGCATTAAAATTTTGATATTATGTAACCATCTACCATACTGACGTATGGTAGATTCCATTAAAAATTTAATTTATATTAGTAATAAAAAGTTGGTAACAGTTCCACGCATGTTAAGTCTGATGTTAATTTGTTATGAATATAACAGCCCCTATAAAATTAAAGGTAGCTCATTACAGGAAAAAATAGATTCTATCAGTTTTTTATCGTATAGTCATATAATTTTTTATAAATATTACGCCATATTACCTAACTTGAAGCAGAAACAACAGATTGTAATAAAACGTGATATCCGTATTTGGTGCTGAAATACTTCAGCAATTTCGACTATCAATATAGTAAAGAATTGAATTAGAGGAATTTACGAATTATGTAAAAAAATTCAATTAATTTTCAATGGTATTATAAAGTTGAAAAATCTACAAATTAAGGTATGAAACATTTCTTCTTACTATTCTTAAACTTCTATTTTCAATGTTATATTAGATAGAACATTTAACCTTACCTATATTGATTTCGGATAATATCCATTTATTCTATGTTTTACCATTTTATTACCAAATTCACTGGAAATGAAAGCTACAGAAAACGAACGAATTGTGGATATTTGTGGATATTGTGATTTTCAGTATTTTCAGCAGGTTCTCACTCTGAAAACCTGTTTGATATTAAAATGGGTGCTATTAGTAAAGTTGGACCTAGGACCAATATAGTTTTTCGTTTCATGACTTTTAATGATGGTTGGCACCAAAAACTCAATCTCATATATCTACCTATATATATATATATATATATATATATATATATATATATATATATATAGGTATGTATATATATATATATATATATATATATATATATATATATATATATATATATATATATATATATCTATATCTATATGTATATATATATATATATGTTTGTATGTATGTATGTAAGAGCTTATGTATTTTCAAGTTGTTTACACGATAAAGGGCACAACTTTGGAACAATAGGGTCGAAATTTTGTAAATAGGTAGTTTCGTATGATATCTTGAATGGGATTGTTTTTCGTTCGAATTGGTTAGGGAGTTGACCCCCCTGGGGGGAAATAAATATTGTTTACACGATAAACGGCGCAATTTTGTAGCAATAGGGTTGACAGTTTGTATCTAGGTGGTTTTGTATGATATCTTGGATGTAATTGGTTTGGTTTGAATTAGTTGGGGGGTTGACCCCCCGGGGGAAGAAATAAAGCTTGTTTACACGATAAAGGGTGCAATTTTAAATCAATAGGGTTGAAACTTTGTAAATAAGTAGTTTCGTATGATATCTTGGACGGAATTAGTTTTGGTTCGAATTGGTTAGGGGTTGACCCCCCTGAGGAAAAAAAGTCTTGTTTACACCATGAAGGGCGCAATTTTTAACCAATAGGGTTGAAAAATTGTAAATAGGTAGTTATCTATGATATCTTGGATATGATTGGTTTAGGTTCGAATTGGTTTGTGGGTAGCCCCTCCAGGGGGAAAATAAATCTTTTTTACACCACAGAAGGCGTAATTTTGAAGCAATATGGTTGAAAGTTTGTATCTAGGTAGTTTCCTTTGATATCTTGAATGGGATTGGTTTTGGTTCGAATTGGTTGGGGGGTTGACCCCCCGGGGAAGGAAATAAACCTTCTTTACACGATAAAGGTCGTAATTTTGGAGCAATAAGATTGAAAGTTTGTGAGTAGGTAGTTTCGTATGGTACATTGGATAGGATTGGTTTTAGTACGTGTTGTTTGGAGGGATTGACCCCCTAGTAGAGGAAATCTATCTTGATTACACGATAGAAGGCGCAATTTTGGGACCATAGGGTTGAAACTTTGTATGTAGGTAGTTTCGTATGATATCTTGGATGGTATTTATTTCGATATAAATTGGTTGGGGGTTGACCCCCCGGAAGATGAAATGAATATTATTCACACGATAGAGGGCGCAATTTTTGTTTTTAAGATTTGGAACAAAAATCATAGTTGAATGAATAGATTTTTTAAACTGTATACGTTTTGAAAACCTGCTTTTCTAATGCAGTTCGCTGCGATAGAATTTTTTTATGATAGAATTGAAAATTGGAATGAACAATTTTGTTGTAAATTTTCATACATAATCATAAATATGTGTTTACGAATACTTGAATTATTAATTTTATTTATGAATACTCGATTCAACATGTTTTAATATCTTTTTTAATTTACTAGAATCTCTGATGAAGCAGTAAAAAAGTAGCAAAAGCTTCGCTACTAACCAACAAAATAGAATCGAATACCCTGAAAAAAAAAAAATAAAAAAGGGACCCTGATGAAAAAATTAATATATATATATATATACATATATACACTTATATTTATATTTTCATTTACTTGTCTTCTTTTAGCAATAACAGGCCATTTAGAAAAACCAATATTTTGAAAAGTTTATGTTTCGTCACAAAATTCGTAACTCTTTCAAAACCTTTGAGGAAGTCATGAATTTCAGCTCATTTGGTTAGATGGGACGGCTCCCATAGAGATGCCAATTTGTACCGGAAATATATATATATATATATATATATATATATATATATATATATATATATATATATATATATATTATATATATATAAATATATATATGTATATATATATATATATATATATATATATATATATGTCAGTGGCGGCTCGTGAGGTTTTGGTTTAAGGAGGCTACAAGAGGTGTTAAAAAATTCACCATAGGCGAAAATTTTTAGGATTTCAAGGTCAACCGCCTTATAATTTAAAGAAAATCAAAGTAAAATAAGCACCCTGAGCTATTAATTTGTTTTTACTTTCGAGTGTCTACCTTGAGACCTACAACTCCTATTTACAATATTCACAAAAACTCCTTTCAGCCAATTAGTCAATTCATCTATTCATCAAATTTTTTCTTTCACAAAATAGGTACCTACCTACCTACTTAACGAATTTGTTAACAGCTGGTGAGAGCAAATGAAAGGCTATTATATATTTTTGAAGATTAGCGGGATTCTGCGATCTTTAACGTTAGCAAAATGATCTATAATATCCTCATAAAATTTTTTGTCTTTCGCCAAAAGTTTTGCCAATTCCTTTTCAATAGACAACAAACTAATATTTTTCAAACGATCGTGGCTCATTGAATTTCGTAAATAAGTTTTAATTCTCATTAGAGTGGAAAACGAGCGCTCGACGGAAGCCGATGTCACCGGGATAGAAACAATTAGACATAAGAGTTTATAAACTTGGGGTAAATCTTGATTCAAATCATCATCAGGTATTTAATAGTCCTCACATGATTTTCATTTTGCCCAAAAATTTCATTGTCATTATAAACAACACACAGTTCACTTTTTATGGCCACCTTATCAAAAAAAGTGTATTTTTGATATAAATTTTCCAAAAGGTTATCTGGGAAATTAGCCGAAAATCCGGTAAACAAATTTTTATTGAGTAAGTCGAAGAAAAGCAGTTCTTTCAAATCAGAGAACCTTATTTCTATTTGACCCCTATAAGTATCCAAAATTTCATAAAATATTTGCTTATAGTGAAGCTCCATATCTGCGTAACTGAATTTCTTTCGTTTCGGGCTGAATTGAGTCGTATCATCAGTAGTTTGAAATACAGAAAATGGTTTTTTCAAATAAACTTCTGCACGAAATTCTAAAATTTTTTCCAAAAGAAACTTGAGCCGATTTCGTGAGTAGATTACATCTGCAAACTTGTGCTGTAAGATTTGAAAAACTATTTCTGTTTGTTCAAAAATTAATTTAAAGAGTTTTAAAAAATATATAAATTCCTTATCTTGTAAGTGAGATATTAATCCGCGTGCGGTATTTAAAGTTACTTTATCGGTGAAAAATTCCTCAATTTCAACTATAGAATTAAATCCTCAAATCCTAAGCGGCCCCCAACAGAGACATTTTCCCTAGTAAAAAGTAAACACTGCCAACAAAATAATTTATTTTTTACCTGTGATCCGGTTAGGCAAGGATGTCTCTCATAATTCCTTTTATTAGAACCGCGGTTTTGTTGTCTGTTACGCTGCACCAAATTGTTTAATTCAGGGGTAAGTCGCAATGTTTTCATCAAAACCTTATCCTCATAACTTTGTGCACTAAAGTTATGGGATAAAAAATATTCCACTAAGTCACCATTGAAATTTTTGAAATTAACTTCAGTAGCGAAACTCATTTTAAAATAATACGCGAGCAATATAAGTAAACACGCTGCCATTAGTAACTACGATCACACTACGATTCAATAAATGCTTTCCAACGAATTCACTCGATGTCACGCGAAATTCTATAGTTGGGATTGGTCGACATTGTATGAAACTGGGTCTCTATCGGTGTTGCTATTTACATGTGTTTTGCTTTTCTATTGCAATGAAGTATTCATTCGGAGTATTTGCACCGTTGTTTGCTTTTTTGTGGCAGGCATAATGAACGTTGAGAATATACCTTTCTAAGCCTCCGCAGCGTTGCCACAAATCTTGAAATGAATGAAATGCAGTAAATGTAATTACCTTCTATCTTAATTGAATTAATACATTATATTATATAATGTAGGTTGAAAGGAAGGTAGGTGCATTAAATAATATGATTTTGATTAATATGAATATGCTGAATGCTGACTATTCAATATAATATATTAGTGATACACGGAATATTATTGAGGAGGAGGCTTAGCCTCCTTAGCCTCCTTTGACTAGCCGCCCCTGATATATGTATATATATATATATATATATATATATATATATATATATATAAATATTTATATATAGATATATATATATATATTTATATATATAATATTATATTATATATATATAAATATATATAATAATAATAATAATATATATTTATCCTTTAGATATATTACACAAATATATAGGACATGTCAGTATACAAAATACAAATATATATATATATATATATATATATATATATATATATATATATATATATATATATATATATATATATATATATATATATTATATATATATATATATATATATATATATATAAATATATATATATATATATATATATATTATATATATATATATATATATATATATATATATATATATATATATATATATATATATATATATATATTGTCATTTCATTATATTTCTAGAACCATTTTATTTATATTTAAAGAACAAAGTTAGTAGGCATTTTTTGGTTCAGTTAAACAATCTAACGATTATATATATTTCTATTTTCATTAACGGTTTCGGTCTGTTACTTTGACCTTTATCAAAATGATTTGCATCAATATGTTACCATCACTAAAAATAAAAAGACTCATAATAACTTATCGTAAATATCAAACAGGCTTAAACTCACCAGAAATTAAAAACTTTTCACATAAAATCACAGAATACATTAAAATTTATAAATACTACACAAAAAAAAACTTGACGATGATCCACAGTAAATTTTGAAAAATTTTCGTCTACATAGACACGTCAGCCTTCGCTTTTAGTTAGAAAGTGAAACACCTGTTTTAATTTCAGGTGTTGACAACTGAACAACTGAAATTAAAACAGGTGTTTCACTTTCTAACTAAAAGCGAAGGCTGACGTGTCTATGTAGACGAAAATTTTTCAAAATTTACTGTGGATCATCGTCAAGTTTTTTTTTGCGTAGTATTTATAAATTGTTAATGTATTTCTGTGATTTTTGTGAAAAGTTTTTAATTCTGGTGAGTTAAGCCTGTTTTGATATTTACGATAAGTTATTATGAGTCTTTTTATTTTAGTGATGGTAACATATTGATGCAATCATTTTGATAAAGGTCAAAGTAACAGACCGAAACGTTAATGAAAATAGAAATATATATAATCGTAAGATTGTTTAACTGAACCAAAAATCCTACTAACTTTGTTCTTTAAATATATATATATATATATAGAAATATATATATAAATAAATATATAAATTTATATATATATATCAATATATATATATATATATATATATATAATATATGTCAGTCATCCAAAATATCGGAAATCGTAGTCTAGGAGATCTACTAGAGCAACTGACCCTTGACTTTCGATACGCTGCAATAACCTATTATTTTCGGCAAAAATACGACTAAAAAGGAGTCCATTCTTAAAATCAGATAAAATTGGTAGTAATAATCCGTTTCTTCGGAAGTCTGAGAACAATTTTAGGTTCAATAGTTTTCTTAAGACAGCATGTACAATAAAATCAAATTGTTTTCTAATTGCACGTTTGTTTCGTAGAACAATAAGACATTAGCAGGAGTAGAGTAGAAGGTGAAATTTTATTTAGATTTATTATTATTATTAGATTTAATTTATCTCCATTTGAAGGTTGAGCTCAAGTTCCAACTCAAAACTCACTTCTCATTGTTTGTCTTCAGTCAAAATTTGTTACTGTTGAGTTCTGTTATTCAGAATCTAAGACATTTTCATTCCCAATAATAGACACTGTTCCATTCAGTTTTCAGTCAAATACATCATTTAGGAAATTATACGTAGGCCATATCTTCATAATAAAAATTACCATAGATAGATATATAGATTTATATTCGTTATATAATCGTAACGAATACCACTCGAGCAATCGAAAATAATCGTTTTACTGACCTCGTCACTCGACGTATTTTCTTAAAACACCACTCGAACGGCGCTCTCGTGGATGTTTCGCAAAATACGTCTCGTGACTCGGAAGTATAATCGATTATTTTCGATGCTCTTGTGATAGTATAACTGAATATTTTATAGATTTTTATGACACTTATCAGACAATTGTATTCTGTAATTAAATAAAGTATTAGTACCTACTCATTTAATTTGGCACCTACTAGTTTTGACGCAATTGTTTGATTCTTATCTTCAAACAATTGAATATGGCTACAAATAAAACTTTAATTCGGAGTTGTTTACCCAGTGGTGTCAAAGGCGGCGCTGTAAGCATTATGCTTCAACAGCGCAGAAGTGGTTTCAGCGTAACAAATGGAATACGCGTTATGCGTTCAAATATGAACAAGGAGTACATTGAATATTTTGGAGAGGGAAATTCATTAACAAGATAATGAGATCTCTTTTTCACCAAAATGTTTTTTACCTGTTTATTTGTTAGGAAACATTTGCAAGTTGAACAAATTGGTTCATTGCAAACTGTCAATAAGTTACTAAATAAACTGTCTTACCGGATAACCAAATTTTGTAGTAAATGATGAATCGAATACCCACCTTGAAAACTTCATCGAATTTTAAAAAAACACGCGAGGTCGTATTTTCATAGCGAAGTGCATCGCGTCGAGATGCGACTCGAATGAAATAAATTTTGGTTTAAAAAACCACCTTCTGATATCAAATCTAATTTCATCTTCTTCTTTCTCTTTGCCATTTCCTCTATTGATTCTTCCCACTGGATTCTCGGTCTGCCCCGTTTTCTTCTTCCTTCGGGCCTTATATTGAACATTTTCTTAGGTAGGTATTCTTTCTTCAATCAAATCATGAAAAACATACTAGTCGACCATGGTCAATTTCATACATTACATAAAGTGAACAAGGAAAATTCTTTAATAATTTAAAAAAATTATACACCACTGTTGTAGAGTAGATATCTTCATATCAGGAGCTACGTGTTTAAGCGACGAATTTCTGCATTTTCAGTCTAAGCGGTGAATTGTTGTTTCCCAATATCTTTGGTGGGATGGCGCTCTGGATTGTTATCCAGCCAGTGGTACTGACCACGATTTGTATTGGGGAACAATTAGAAATTTGTTAATTCACTCCGAGTCAAATAAGCTGCGCTGATGAGATCTAATAAGATCGAATCAGCTGTATGCAGATTTTGAGTCGGGGTGACTTGACAATTTCTATAATTCACCGTTCGATTGTGAATGCAGATTTTGCGTGGCTGAATACGTATAACCAGCTTCCTTGGAAAGTTGTTTGATAATTTTTTTAAATTATTAAAGAATTTTCCTTGTTCACTTTATGTAATGTATTCTTCCTTCCTCCATACGAACCAAATGGCCGTACCATCAGCTTAGCTGTTTTTCTTCTATTTCTTCTACTAGAGGTTTTACTTGTAGTTCGTCTCTTACGCTTCTGTTGCGTACTCTATCCCTTCTGGTTTTTCCTACTATCTTCCGGAGGTACCTCATTTCTGCAGTAGTTATTTTGGATTTATGCTTATCCAGCATCGTCCACGTCTCTGACCCGTAGTTGAGTGTTGGTGTGTAAATGGTTTTGTATAGATGTAGTTTTGTTTTTTGGTGCTTATTTCCTTCTTTCCTACTAGGGTATTGTTTATTTGATAGTAGACTCTACTTGCTTTGGCTATTCTGTTTCGTATTTCTTGATCGATCTTCCCGTGTTTATTGATCATAGTTCCCAGGTATTCGTATTTTTCTACTAGCTCAAGTTGTTGTCCCTCTGTTTTTATACGTCTATGTTTTCTTCTCTTTCTTCTTTTGTGATATGTAGAATCTTAAGATTCAAATAATTTAGAATTAGAAAATAATTTTTTTTTATTGAAAAAACAGAAGTGTATAGAAGATCCACGCTTTTGTAGCGAACAAAAATGAAAATTTATTTTATTGTAATAGTCCCGCGAAGTGCAGTACGATTGAGAAAAATAGTTGAAACCCCCAAAAGAATGTATTTAAACTCAACCTAAGTACGAAATTTCAACCCTATGATTCAATTTGCAGAAACTTTGGAGTAGTACAAGTTTTTAAACATCACGAAAAAAAGAAATATTTACGTAAAAATGGCGGCGGATGGAAAAATGTAATCAAATTTTGAAAGTTTTGTTCTGCCTCGAAAGCAACCGAAGATGCCAAATACCAGCTCATTTGCTCTCAAGGAAACAACTGGGGTTGCTCATGTGTACCGGGAACAATATATGAAGGAAAACGCAAATATCTACGTAAAAACTGCGGCGGTTGGAGACATTTACTCAAATTGTAATAGTTTTGTTCTCCTTTGAAGGTACTATCCTAGATACTAAATTTCAGCTCATTTTTTAATGGAAGCCGTTAGTGGTGACAATATATACCGGGAATATAGATATATATATATATATATATATATATATATATATATATATATATATATATATATATATATATATATATATATATATATATATATATATATATATATATATATATATATATATATATATATATATATATATATATGTATATATATATATACAGGGTGTCCCACCGGGAAAAAACGCGATCTGTATATGGAAAACTACAAATTGGAAACTTTTAAAAATTTGACAGTATACTCAAGTTGATAGGGGCAACTCGACTAAAATATTTTTAAGATGGCACTTCGAGCAAGTTTGGTATCTTTCCGATTATACCGGAAGGCAGATACCAACTTGCTTATTTTAAATTGGATACCCTATATATTAATACATTTTTTAGATTCTACGCAAGATTCTAGGAAGATTTTATGTATTATGTCCTATACCTAAGTCTAAGCGTTTTTTTGACATATTTAGGTTTTTATGTCAAAAATGACGATTGCAAGCCCTAATATAATTATCAATTGTTTCGCTAGAAGGATTCCCGTATTACTTACTTTGGGGTGGATTCCTCATTTGAAAAAGATTTGCTTTAATAGATTTTGTATAGTATTTGGATAACTAATCATACAGGGTGGTTTCGAAAAAAAAGATCTAAAAAAGTGAGAATTGGAGAAAACTGACAAAAATCAATTTTTTCAAATGGAAACCCTATTTTTCTTATTTTGTAGTATTTAGCATTTTAAAAAGAAGGTAACTTTGTATAAAGTTTTATCTATACCTAAAATTTGAAGTTTTCGAAATATTGGCCAATTTAATATTTTTATATGGCAATTTTGCATTTAATCGTGAAACAATTAGATCTAGGATAGCACGATCGTATTTGACATTTCGAATCATCGTAATGGCACCCCGGTTAAATTATACAAACGAAAATTATTTAAACTTTTAAGGCTTATCTAAATCATTTTCCATTTAAATGCTGCACTAATGAAAATATGGATAGCATTAGGGATGATATTTGTGTTTTCCGTAAATTCTTATAGAATGACGATTTAGATAAGCCTGATTCTAATGCTCCTGCCTTGAAAGATTGTTGTTGTATATGGGTTCAAAATATCCCAAAATTGCTATTTTCAATTTCAATATTTTCATTGTTAACAATTGGTTTCTTTTTGTACACTTATGCCTTTACGGATCAAAAATTCTTGAAGTTTTCTATAATTCGTTTAAGAGTATTTTGGTGATGGTTTTTTGTTTTATGAGGATATCGGGTCGCACATGTATCATCACATGTTCTTGAAATAATTTATCACATTGTCCCATAAATAATAAATAAGTTCAAATAATCTTCGTTGTTAATTTAACCGGGGTGCCATTAGATGATTTGGAAATGTCAAATAGCGATCGTGGCTAGATCTAATTGTTTAACGATTAAATGCAAAATCGCCATATAAAATAATTAATTGGGCAATATTTTCGAAAAACTTTCAAATTTTTAGGTTATAGATAACTTCATACAAAGTTACCTAATCTTTCTAAGTCGAGAGTTAGATCTTCCTATCGACATATAGTATAACTGTCAATAAATTTTCAAATTTCCTATGTGAAGTTATCGATATAGCAGATCGCGTTCTTTCCGGTTTGTGGACACCCTATGTGTATATAGTATATTATTATATATATATATATATATATATATATATATATATATATATATTATATATATATATATATATATATATATATATATATATATATATATAAATAAATAATATAAATATATATATATATATATATTATATATATATATATATATATATATATATATATATATATATATATATATATATATAAATTTAAACTACTTGTTAGGTAGTTAAGTAATTTTGAAAAGATCCAGAGGGGTAGTAAGGGCAATTTTGATATTCAATAATAGACCTGAATGTTTGTATTTATTTATCTGTAATGATTCTAGAATATTGAGTTTAATTCCTTTACTTTCAGCATTTAATATTTTAAAGTCAAAATTGAATGTGTGCTTCTCTTGAATTAAATGGTTTGCATAATGTGAATCCGACTTTTGATTAACAAAGCCACGTTTGTGTTTTGAAATTCTGGTCTTAAAGCTTCTGAAAGATCTACCAATGTAAAACTTTTCACAATCATCACAGTTAATTTTATAAACGCCTGATTTTTTGTTTTTGTCAATTTTTGATTTTTATATGATGTCCTACGTTATTTCCGGTACAGTAAATATAAATTCCTATTTCTGGTATAGTTTTAAGCATAGTTATTCATTATTTCCATTATATATTGTTATCAAAAAATATGTTATCTTGAATGGCCCTGATTAATATTTTAATTCCACTTAATTCTAAATAAACTATGCTCTTCTGGAAACATCACTGTTTTAAATAGTCTCCATTTTCTCTAGAAGTAATATGTAATTCTTAGTATGTATAAATAATTCTGATTTCATTTTCATTTAATTACACTCAATTTTTGTCAGTTCATTCTATTGTGCCTACTATTTAATGCACACTATGCAGCGAAAGAAATTTGTTTCAACCAGGTGTACTATACAACTCTTTTTCATTTATCAATATTGAATTATTTCCCCAAAATAGTTTTATCAGTGGAATTAAATAACAGGTCAATATATTAAAATAGCATTGTACCGATTTTTTTTATTTCCAAAATTTACTGATTTGGGGACCGTATACAAAAATATAATTTTCAATTCGATTAACGAAATTTTACCTATAAAGGAATGATTGGTATTAAAAATTGGCATTTTCTGTTGCAGGCAACGATGTAAGTAACTCTAAACAGTTTACCATTCTTGAAGGACGATATGGTAAAAGATCTGATACCTTCCATAGCGCATAGGGCCACTTTTTTGTCGCACTGAGAAAAGTGGAAAAACTGCATGGTTTTGGCTGCTCCAACATCTTCTCCAATCTTCCAAAGTGGAGAGAACTCGCCTGCACAATATCACGAAATTTTTATGTTTATAATCTTAACAAGCGGGTGGTTTTTAAGTGCCTCAAGTATTTCACAATTGGCTTTGATAAACATTTTTTCGCATATGAAATCTCTATCCCACAAGACAAAATGTTTGTGCTTAAGTCTCCTAATGATATTTCTCTACCTCCTACCCTTCACCATTTCACACATGCTCCTAATGGTAATGACTATATAACATGAAGGGATTATATATGTTGATATGTTATGTTTTGTATTATATTTGAAAAAAAGTTAGTCTAAAGATTTTTTTATTTTACAGTACCTACACAATGTATGTATTAACATTTTGTATAATAATCTGATTCAACAAAACTGATACAATGTAATATCATTTCTATTAATGGCAGTTTGTTAATTAATAAAACGATTTCAATTTCTCTAATTACTGTTTTTTAGTTCAACTATCCGAATTTCCATGTGTGCTTCATGAACCGTGACAACGCTCCTGATGTGTTATTCTACTGGATTTTTAATATAGGAGGTATTTCTTCAACTGTACAATGTAATTAAAGTTTTGTATTAACAACATTTTCTGGTAAGTGCAAAATCCTGGATATATAAATATAGCGATATTTTCCATACTTTATTAAGATATTATTTATTGCTACTGGTATGTAAGTCTTGAATCTGTGACAACTGACCAATTCAAATGAAAGTTTGGAATGGCCGTATGTTATAGCTTTAAAACACCCCCTTGCAGTAGCATAAAATAATACCTTAGTAAAGTAATGGAAAATTGTTACATTCACAGATTCAGCGATTTTGTACAACAAAGTCCAGTTGAATTGAATATATAGTTCGTTAGACAGTACAGGAAAGACCTCTTAGATTCCAAGTAAGCTATGAATTCAATTGAGTGGAGAATATAGGAAATTCTTGTTAACTTCAAAGTTTTGTTCAACTGGACTTGAAGGAAAATTCCTGTTAATGGTGAAGTAATTATTGTAAAAACCAAATGCCGTTCAATTTATATCACAATAATTTCCTGCTATACCAAACGGAATAAAATGTTACAAGTGCAGTTTTATGTTTGAGATTGACCATACCACTAATAAATATAACCACATATTCTAGTAAAGTCTGAGCTACACTGCTTGTATATGACAAGAAATTCTTGTTGCAGAAAACATATAGTCCAGTAATATACAACGTTCATTCTAGTAGCTAAAACATTTAAACGTACAGGAATATATTCCAGTACTTTCTACAAGAATAGATTCCTGTATTTTTAACAATTTTTTTCCAATAGAATAAGAACTGTTCGTTCTACAGGAATTGAACCACAGTAATCGTTTTGTAAATCTTACAGGAAATTATTTCTGTGCCTTATTAACACAGAAATGACCAAAATACAAGGATCACTATCAGTCTTCCAAATTCTCATAAAATGAATCAGAAAGAAATAATTTTAGTTCACTCAAAAACTATTTCACGCAACAATAAAATAAACACTTTAATCTCACCTATAGTTTTAATTATATTGCATTGAAGACAATAGAGTCATCCAGTTTCACAAGAACATTAATATTTTTACATTTCACCACCTCCCGTTAATCCAATGTTCCCCATAACATTATTTCGTAATAATTATTGTCAATTTTCAAATTTTCGAGTCGTTATGTGAAACCGAGCCAATCAAAATAACATTAAAACGTTCATTCTCTCATAAACGACCGACTATGTTAATAATGAGAACCCAAATGACTCGCCTACAATGGAGGAGGCAACTCGAAAAGCAATAAAAATAGAATTAATAATATTTTCAGAGTTTTATAAATGGCGTACTGCCTCTTGCATGCTTAAACACCACCCCTGTAAATTGCGGAGTCGGACGAGGAGCGTACTATGTAGGATGAAATGGAAATTAAGTTTAGACTTTAAGGGTAGCCAGTTTGGGGAAAACATTATTACGAGCTACTGTCAAAGGGTGTAAGGAGTGGTCTGCAGACAGATACAAGGGTCCGTATGGAAAAGTTAAAAACGGAAAAGTTATTCTAAAAATTTACACTCATTAATTGTGTTTTTGAGGGAAATAGTAGTCTATTGAACCGGATCTAAAGTCAACAGTTAGGTTTAGTTTATAAATTTGATTCTTAAGGTTTTTTTAAACTCTGATTCCTACATAGGTATATAATAGGTATAGGTAAATTTTTTCAGAAAATTTGACTGTCAAACTTAGGGCAAGGGAGTGGCGGGGAGGTTCATCATCGGAAATTTTTCGATGTGGAAATTAAATTATGTAGGTACCACATATCCCAAATTCAAACCTCTATGGCCATTTGGAGCCGTAGAGGGTAAATCGCCTGCAAATTGTGTTAAAAGTTCGAAAATTTGTAGATTAAACTGGATCTCAAGTCAACAGTAAAGTTCGGGAGTAGTTTCTAAATCCGATTTTTAAGGTCTTTTTGAAGTCTGATTCCTACATAGGTATATTTATTTTTTTCCGAAAAATTTGAGTTTCTAACTTTGGGCAAGGAAGAGGTGAGGAGGTGCATCAACAAAAATTTTTGGATATTGTGGATATTAAATTTTGTTGGTTCCACATATAAATCCAAACTACTATGGCTTTTTAGAGGGTGTAAGGGTCTAAGAGAGCACCCACAAACCCCCTGAGTTAAAAGGTCAAAAATTTGTACGTGGTTTGACTTCATTTTAAGCAAATGCAGTTTGGCAGTATAAACTATTTTCATCCAACCACCGTCATTATATAGAGATTTTATATTTTCATGGTTTTTAAAGATTTGCAGACATCCACAGCTTCTTCAGATTGAGTAAGAATGTTGAAATTTTGTACGTGGATGTTAGGAAAGTACTTTTTAGTAGTGTTAACTATTTTTCCAAACCGCCGCCGCAATTTTTATGTAGGTAGAGATTTCTCGCTTTTTCCTGGTGTTTGGCGCACTTCCACGGATTGTGTTTTAAGTTAAGGAGTTGAAATTTAGTATGTTGATTGATGAGTTAAGTCAGGGTATTGTCCAATATATTATTTGATGGCAGCAATTCTTGTGAAGAAATTTCAAGCGGTTTTGAGGATTTGAGCATCACGCATATCTACAGCCACCCCAGTTCAATTGAAAGGCTGAAAGCTTGTAGGTGAATTCA
The DNA here is from genome assembly GCA_030704885.1 of Cynegetis impunctata. Taxonomy (NCBI): domain Eukaryota; kingdom Metazoa; phylum Arthropoda; class Insecta; order Coleoptera; family Coccinellidae; genus Cynegetis; species Cynegetis impunctata. Next base: position 1,241,938 of record JARQZK010000729.1, read on the forward strand.
CAAATGAAGACCTGTTTTTAGTAGTATTTAATCCCAGAATACACTATTGCAGTGTATCTAAGGAAAAGAGTCAGGTGCGGGTGTAGTTTTTCATCCGTTTTAGACCTCCTAGATCACGATTTTCGAAAAAATGTTCATGTCTGATATATATATATATATATATATATATATATATATATATATATATATATATATATATATATATATATATATGTGTATATATATATATATATATATATATATATATATATATATATATATATATATATATATAAGTATATATTTATATATATAAATATATATATTTTTCCGATACATATTAACATCTCCAGCGGCTCCCATCGAGTCAAATGAGCTGAAATTTGGTACCTGGGATTGTTTCAATTGCAGAACGACGCTGTCAGAATTTCATTAAATTTTTTCACCGCAACGATTTTCATGTAGATATTTCTTGTTTTTTCGTATAGCCCGGTCAATATAGACATTTGAAATAACAGAAATTCCCATAGAGCCAAATATTGGTGGAGAGCTGGGGTTTACCATTTAAAACAAAATGTCAAAAGTCCCTATCGATCCTATGTGTGCTAAAAAAAGTTATTCGGGGTCAAATATCAACATTTGAGGTTTTTTGAATTTTTCTAGAAAACGGTAAGTTTTATCAAAAAAAGATTTCAAAACAAAGTTGTAGACCTTAAAATTCTCTACAAAAATGGTGGCAATGATTTTTTTCTAAGAGTTACCATTCCTGAGATATGGCGATTCTAAGAGTCGCATTATACATGATATGTACATTTTCCACGCCACCTGTGAGATAGTGTACTCGGCGCATTTTTTTACCGTGTATTCCCCTGTGGACCTACTCCACTAAATGTCATGACAACTTTAGGATAATTTAAGAGAACAATACTTGTCAAGTTCTAGATGTTACCTTATTATTGATACTGATTATTGATATTACTATTGATTATTGTTTTGATTTCTTTAGATATTTAATCAGATTCATACTCCTGAAAGTCTACTTCAACAGTAATGTCTTCTTCGATTTCTTCTTCCTCTTCCTCTTGCTGTATGTTTATAAATTGTTCTAATGTGACTGGGTCATTGGTATCTTCATCAAAATCAAAGGAGTCTTCCTCTTTTATACTCAACTGGATATTTGAGCAAGACTGAACGTGGCAATTGGTACACGCTGGAGAACACAGCAACTCGACTTTTTTACAGCCACATTTGTCACTACAACCTTTTTTGCAATTGCAAAAAAAAGTGTTGAGGAGTTTGAATCGGTTCAAGAGTATTATCTATCAATTTCCAACCCCAATCTTCTGGGTTCAGTTGATTGCCTAGCCATGTTTGAACTTGATAGTATACTCGATACAAGTGTTGAATAGCAGATGCCGATGTTGGAGGAAGACATGATAGTTGTACTTGTTTCTTGTTTCGCGTATTTTTTACAAAATTAAGTATCGGTATTTATCAATGAAAGTAATTTTTTTTTGGAGCTCCATAAACCGCAAAAGGAAAGGGAATTCCCTCCGTAATTATTGTTTGAGGTGTGGAATCAATTTTTGTAAATACTTTAGCGCAGTCAGTCAAATCTTTTTTTTCGAATAATCTAAATAACGCCTTCTGTACATTGCTGACGAAGTGTATAGTTTTTGTATTTGGGAGCATCAGATAAACTTTTTGAATAATATATTTCTGTTCGCTGTTCGCGGATCCCAGGTTTCAGAAAATAAATAATTTTATCCATTGGTGTCCTAGCAGTAAGTAGTTAGGGACTGACTATCTTTCGAATAACGGTTTCCAAAATAGTATAATATATATAAAAGTGACACAAATATGTATTCATACGTGTCTTAAGTGCCTGATTGTATATAGGTACGTCGCCGTCGCTTATATGTGAATATCATGTATAATATGACTCTTAGAATCACGATATCTCAGGAATGGTAACTCTTGGAAAACACCATTTTTGTAGAGAATTTTAAGATCTACAACTTTAGTCTGAGGTCTTTTTCTGATAAAACTTACTGATTTCGAGAAAAATCCAAAAAATCTCAAATTTTGACCTTTGACCCCGAATAACTTTTTTAGTACACATAGGATCAATAGGGACTTTTGAACCTTTATTTGTAATGGTAAACCCCAGCTCTCCACTAATATTTGGCTCTGTGGGATTCTTTGTTATTTGACTACTATTTTTATGTCTAAATTGACCGGGCTAGTAGTTTCAGAAATTTTTCCAAATTCCACAACTTCTGCAAATTGAGTTGGAGGATTTAAACTTGGTACATAGATACAGTTGATGTTGAGGAAGTGTCTTTGTGTCTTTTCAACCATTTTCCTCAGTCGCGCTGCCCCGCGCAGGGACTATTCCGTTCAAATCGCATCTCGACCTGCTTCGCAGTATACACGATGCTGCATCAGTACACGATGCACTTCGTGCAATTATTTGCACGAAGCTGCCCACGTATTTTTTGATGTACTAAAAATGCAGTAGTATCCAAGTAAAATATCAATTATTTTCGAATGTATAAAAACCATTTAAGTACTTAGGTACTGATTTTTTAGATTTTTTGAAATATTAATCAAAATAAATGATGATGAATTGCTAGAAACTCATCAGTGCTTATTGAAATATTATCTGAGTTCATGAATTCCTTCAATAACTTCCTACTGCAAGGCTATCGACTTGAATATCAGCCATTTTTCTCGCTTAATTATCGTAATTACGCTCGCCTAGCTCAACCTTTTTTTTTGAAATATGAAAGTAACTTCAATCACGCGGAACTGTTGAAACAATTTTCTTGTTAAATTAGTATATTAATATTGATGATGTATTTTTGATTACCTATAATGGAATGGCAGCAAGCAAAATAATCAATCATATAACACAAATAATATTGCATATTTTACTTATATTTTCCCGGTAAATAATAGCCTATTCCTAGATATATTGGTCTTTATGGAAAGCCAACGGAGAAGGGCGGCTTTTGAATCCGTTTCATACAGCCTGGATCATAAGTTACGAATTTATATGTGATTGCAACGAATGTTAATGAAATATTAGCAGGTTTTAACTTTGAAAACCTGCTTATTAAAATGTGTGCGATTAGCAAAGTTGGACCTAGGACCAATATAGTTTTTCGTTTTATGACTTTTTGTGATGCTTGGCACCAAAAAGTCAATTTCATATATATATATATATATATATATATATATATATATATATATATATATATATATTCATATATATATATATATATATATATATATATATATATATAAATATATATATATATATATATATATATATATATATATATATATATATATATATATATATATATATATATATATATATATATATATATATATATATATGCTCATATGTAAGTAGGTATGTATGTGCTTACGTATTTTAGCGTTGTTTACACGATAAAGGGGGCAATTTTGAAGCGATTTGGTTCAAAGTTTGTAAGTAGGTAGTTTTGTATGATATCTTGGATGGGATTGCTTTTGGTTCGAATTGGTTGGGGGTTGACCCCCCTAGGGGGATCTTGTTTAAACGACAGAAGGCGGACCCCCGGGGAAAGAAATAAATCTTGATTAAACGATACAGATCGCAATTTTGGAGTAATAGGGTTAAAAGTTTGTGAGTAGGTATTTTCAGAAGGTATCTTGGATGGAATTGGAAGCTATAGGATAGAAAATTTATGGATGAGATTAGCATTGATGCGAATTGGTTGGGGGTTGACCCCCAGGGGAGGAAATTAGTCTTGGTCAGATGATAAAAGGCGCAATTTTGGGACCAGAGGGTTGACACTTTGTAGGTAGGTAGTTTCGTACGATATCTTGGATGGTATTTATTTCTATATGAATTGGATCTCCGGAGGAGGAAATAAATCTGGTTTACACGATAAAGCGCGCAATTTTGTTGAAATAGGGTTGAAAGTTGATAAGTACGTAGTTTCGTATGATATCTTGGATGTGATTGGTTTTGGTACGAATTGGTTGGGAGTTGACCCCCCGGGGAGGAAAGAAATATTGTTTACACATTTGAGGGCGACATTTTTTTTGTATTTGGAACAAAATTCATAATTGAATGAATAGGTTTTTTAAACTGAATACGTTATGAAAACCTGCTTTTCTAATGCAGCTCGCTGTGATAGAGTTTTTTTTCCATTGGTTTCATTCTTGATCGAAAAGCGATGCCATTTGATGTATGTAGAAATTTCTTGCGATTTTCATATATTCGAAAAACTTATCTTCTTCGGTTGGTGCACCATTGTAAAATATATTTTGTAATATCCTTCAAAATAATATACTATTGCACTTTCTCGAAAGCCTGCGGTGAAGGGTGGTTTCTAAATCTGTTTAATAAATTCTGGACCACAAGTTTTGGATGTCAAACTAGTTTTTGAAGGATTTTTACTACTCCACAGGGCTCCCAAATTGATATAGCAAGTTAAGAATTTATATGTGATGGTAGAGAATATTAAAGAAGTGTTTTTCATTGGAGCCAATTGTATTTAGAATTTTTTTGGGTGTTCCATATATTCAACAGTTTCTACTCTCTTTGCGACAGACTATTGTAATTCCAATTTGAAATTCTTGAATTTCTGAAATTTGTGGTTTTTTGATTCTCTACAAAATATGAACATAAATTTGATTGAAGATTGAATTTTAAGTTGAGTGACTAGAAAAATACATGTTGAAAATTTTTTTTTTAGTTAAAACGCGTAAAACAGAATTTTAGACAATTTTTCAGAATAAACACAATTGTTATGTTATCTATTTTGCTTATTATTGCATACTAGTATTAAACTATTTTGTTTTTTGCTATCATTTCATTATGTGATCTATCCACGCATCTTCAAATATTGTTGTATGTTGTATCAATCAAGATGTATCTAAATTAGCAATGAAAACGCTGTAACCACTAATTCATTAATTCGAAAAGGTCTTATATAATATTGTAATTTGATGAGATTTTTGTTTTTCTGTTACTAAATATTGATGATGGACAACGATCAAGAATGCATACAAAAATTATGATTTTTCCAGTTAATTCGAATTTTTCTGCTTTCTTTTGTGTTTGCCTAGAATTTTTTTATTTAGAAAATTTTTCCAGGACTATAACGAATACAACAACAAAAGAATTAATTATTCCTTCGTTCAAATCGTGGGAGTTTATACAGAAATCCCATAGAGAAAGCATTTTCAGTTTTTTGTAGAATTTTTCAATTTTCCGGGCAACTTATTAAGTTTTATCTCCTGCAAAAATTTATGCGGGGTAAGTATAACGAACATATAAAATAATTTCTGTCTGACTATTATTAGTCAAATCGGTCCAGTCATTCTCAAAAAACTGCATTTCCTCTATTTATACACAAAAAAATGACGTTCAGCTCTCCCGAATTTGAAAAATATTCCGTGATACTTTTCCAGTTTTCCTTGCCATAAAAATCTAATTTGGACTATTGCAAACATTTGAAAGCACAAAATAGCTAAATAGAACAAGTCCTTCTCAAGTACTGCGCTTACCAAAACATTATTTCATTCTTAAAAAGGACGTTAAGTTTTTCTCGAAATGAAAATTTTCCGAGAAACTTTTCCAGTTTTTTTTTATAACAGTCTTATTCAGATTACTGCGAACATTTTAGAATAAAAATCAGCCAAATCGGTCTAACCGTTTTCAGGTGATGCGGTTATATCTGATTATCTCAAAAACACTGTAAATTACTTAGAAAGAGGTTATTCTGAAATTTGACAGTCTTCTGTTATTCATTTAAATTCCTCTAAATAATTCTCAATGAGTAATTTATATCAAGCAATTATCTCCTCATGATCTTGTTGAGATGATTGGCCATGATGAAAGTCGGTTCTCTATTACACCAAAATTTGATATACTTACTCGACTCTACCATTTAGACTTGATTAAATAATGAACCCACTCTTCGCCCACATGTAATGGAGACCATCTTGAGCATGATAGTGTAACACGAGAAGGGACATACTGAAAACACTGAAAAGTATGAATCATGTGACTCGGTTTGCTCCAGTTTGATATATCGACAAAACAAATCAGAAAATAAATATAATTCACTTAATATTAACTCTCTTTTACTATAGCAATGAATATTTTGAGTTATTTTCTAGTTCTGTCTCATATGTTTTTAAAATTTTAAATTCTTGCGTCATTTGAATAATTGAATCATATTTAGTAATATTCATGATAGTAGTTGCACATAACTAGTAGTACAATTTTGTATTGAATTTCAAATGAAGGGCTATTTATTCCAGAAATCTGGTTTTGATTTGTTCATTCAAGAAGCTTGAACGTGTTATGGAAGGAAGTCGAATTTATATCGTGAAATTATCAAGATTTAAGAATTCATTGCAAATATTGAAAAATTTTATTCACCTACTATGTTTACTTACTATCTGAAAGATATATTATATTTAAAATTAGATTCACTGGACCGGTTTCCGACATGCTTACATTGTCAGCACATGTAATAAAGCTACTTAAATTCAAATAAATGCGGAAAATACAGGTCTACTTAGGTGTGTTGACGAGTATTACCAGATATCCAGAATGGCGATTATGTAGAGGAAGGTATGCCAATTTAAAGGTTCAAAAAGTAGCTCTATTTACTACTAGATAATGTAAATGTATTATGAAATTCAAAACTTCTGAAGTAGCTAATTTAGTTTCAAAGTGTTTTGGCAGATATGATGAATTTGCATTACTGAAATTTCGAGAATGAGTGGTTTCTATTCAGAAAATGTGTTGCTACACCAAAATGCAATTTTCGATTAATATAATTATTTATAAACGTCAGATAATGGTCATACTGCTGATTGTTTGTAGCAGGTATGAATATCACTGTTATTACTCCGGCGGAGTATAACACTTATACGCCGCTCAACTTTAATTTAATTTGATTTTGTTGGTAATAGCTGCTGCACTGCTCTTTTTGCTGCTGATGAAACTCTTGGTGGCGTGGATGGTGTACTAGAATCATCAGCCATACTACAGTATCTTAGCACAATTGAATACGGCTCTATATTTCTCGAAAAATGAAATTATTGATGTCATTTAATTTAATTAAATGACATTATTTACAGTTGCCATGGATTCAAGCCAAATTATTTGTCCATCGTTATAGTTATTAACGTAATAAGCTAATAACGGATGAGGTTGGATATTGTAATCCGAGGCGCAGCCCAGGATTATAACAAACCGAATCCGTTATTTGCGTATCGGCCGTGTGTCGTTAAAGACTTTTCGTAATCCCGTTGAAAGATTATATTTTGATTCCAAAGAAAGAAAAAACCCCGTACCTCGTAATTCTAAAGAAAAATCCCAACGTCGTGCACTCTATTGTCATGGAACAGTTTGAAAATTGTATAAACAACGTCAGTTTTTGTGTTCTCAAGTTCGCCTTAACGAGAACCATGGATGAAATAGATGAAATTGAGGAACAAAATCAAATTCCTTTATAAATATTAGGAGAATCATGTGAAGTGCAGCGAGTGTTGATTTACTGCCGAAAATAACTCAAGAGCAATATCAAAAAGAATATGAAAATATTGAAATGTGGCGTAAAAGTAAGAATGTAAAGGTTGTTAATAAAGATGTATTATTAGCCTATGCGAAATGAAAATCAGAGGTTTATTCTCCCAACTCGCTGTGGACCAAGATTGCAATGTTGTTATTGTAAGCAGAATGAAGTTTTGAAATGAATATTTGAACAAGTGATTTCTTAATGGCCGCCGGCCGTTAAAAAATTTTAATGGCCGTAGGCTGTTAACATTAACTTTTCAATTGTCATCTGAATACCGTTAAATCAAAATAACAGTATGGGATTACGAAAAATTGTTTTACAAGAGGTATAATTAGATTCTATACACTTTTAATATCCACGAATTTTCTGATTTTCAAATGCAAATCGTTTGAAAATAAAATATTGTATTTTATTCGGAGTATAAGGTACATTATGTGACTCGCAGGGATTTAATTTCAACATCCTTCCTCAGTCACATAATGTATGCCTTATACTCCTAATAAAATAAATATCTATTATTAATTAATTTAAATGTTTTTACATCTAAAAGTTAGCGAATTGCCTATTTGATGTATAGATACTATTGAAAGCAATACAGTTGCAACAAATAAGTTTATAAACTACCGACCGGTTATACTTATTTTGGAAGAGAATATTGGGTAATGAGGATTGTGATCAATCTTGAAGCTATAGTCGGATTATGATTATTATAATTTTTTTAGTGATTAGTTGAGTGGATGATATTGAAGGAGTTGGGTTTTTTGTACTTCAGTTTATTGGGTGAATTGTATTCTTTTATTCATATTTTATTCATTTGGATCATTTTTGACTTTGATTAAATTTTTTGAATATGTAACATTTCTGAAATTTACCAGCAACTGAAGACGACCAAAAGAATGTACGAAACAAAGTTTCCTGTTTTGTACTTTTAATTTTCAATGTACATTTTGTCAAAGTGATTCTGATCTTTCAAAAGTTTTGAGGAAGTCACAAATTTCAAGACGGAACTTATTATTACTAATTTTATAAAATCGGTATTCAAACTTCAATAATCAGTTATTGTGAATAAAAAAGAAGTTTATATATATATATATATATATATATATATATATTTATATATATATATATTATATATATATATATATATACTTCTTTTTTATCACAATAACTGATTATTGAAGTTATATATATAAATATTATATATATATATATATATATATATATATATATATATATATATATATATATATATATATATATATATATATATATATATATATATATATATATATATATATATATATATATACATATATATTAAAACATGAGATTTTTTCCGCAAACGGTGTTCAAACGATAAAATTAATATAGTATTTTTAAAATGGATTAGATGTGAAGAAACGGAAAACTAGATTGCTTTGCTGACTGGTTTTGTAGATGTCAAGGCAACACAAATTTGACAATGCAACAAAATAATTGTCAGAAACATTTGAAGTCACTTATACCTGCGCAATATTGGACTGTGCGTTTTTGGTAAGTACCCCGAGTATTAAGAAATGACTTGTAGTATTAAAAAATATAACATTTTTCTTACAGATTACATTATATCAGATTCGAAACCCAACTTTACGCCGCCCGACGTTCTTAATATTGCCGTGGGAGTACAAAAAAGTGTACTTTTTGTACGCTCACGGCCGGACAAAAAAGTAAAAACAAAAGGACGTATGTGAAATTAAACTTCAATATTGAGAACTGAGGTTAAAAAAGTCGTCATTTCTTGACGTTTGCGAAAAAAATCTATTTTCTACTCTCAGTTGCCTGTTATTGCAAATAAACAAGGAATAAGTACAGATGTTAATTATATATATATATATATATATATATATATATATATATATATATATATATATATATATATATATTTTATATATATATATATATATATATATATATATATATATATATATATATATATATATATATATATATATATAATAATAATAATAATAAAGAGTTTATTCAAATAATAGTTAGATACAATAATTTGCAAAGAAAATATTTCCTGTGCGTGGTATCATAATACATCAATACTAATATTAATTATTTCATCTACAGATCAACATTGTCCAAATATTCAAAATTTAATTAGGTAGGCAATAGGCACAATCTGGTAAGTAATAGTACAATCCGGGTAGGTTCAATTACTGCAGAGAATTAGGCATTTTCCGTATATTTCAAGTTTTCATTTCAGGATACTCTCAATGGAATCATACTCAGAGATCACCCACTCTTAAACTTTCTTTTTGAAACTTTTATAATATATATATATATATATATATATATATATATATATATATATATATATATATATATATATATATATATATATATATATATATATATATATATATATATATATATATATATATATATATATATATATATATATATATATCTCTGCTTACGTTTCTAATAGTCTTTGATTTAAAGTTTCTAATTGATCATAAGGGTAAAACGACTAATTTTTTTTGGATGAATTTAAGTAAAACTCATTATTATTTGCCAAGCTTTCGAATTTAATTTAATTCTTCTTCAGGCCTTCTGAAAGTACAACATACAGTTTTTATCTACTAAAGTACAGTTTTTATATTAATTTCTTACTAAATTTTGAGGTTATTTGTAGGATTTCTGCCAGGCTCAAAACAGATTTCGTTTTTTAATTTAAAGTAATTAAGTTCGGACTTCACATGTATTTTTGTTTTTTTGTTTATGGAGTTTTCTTGTTTATTAATTTCAATCATTTCCAAGATTAATCTTTTATGGTAATTTCGTTCAACTTGTAACACGATCACAGGATGAATTATGAAGACTGTAACGTGTTATAAGTTGAACGAAATTACCATAAAAGATTAATCTTGGAAATCATTGAAATTAATAAACAAGAAAACTCCATAAACAAAAAAATAGACACCAAAAATCTTAGTTCCATATATAAATACCTATTGGAAAAATCGAAAGAAAACTCAAGATTCTATGATGGACCGATCGATGAATAGAGAACACAGAGTACAAGAATGAAAAGAAGTAGATGTCAAATAAAATGAAGGAAGAAAGAAAAATATCAAATTGAGATAATTGCTGATTAACCTTAAGTATTCATAAATAAAGTTAAATACTAACAAAAATACATGTGATGTCCGAACTTAATTACTTTAAATTAAAAAACGAAATCTGTTTTGAGCCTGGCAGAAATCCTACAAATAACCTCAAAATTTAGTAAGAAATTAATATAAAAACTGTACTTTAGTAGATAAAAACTGTATGTTGTACTTCCAGAAGCCCTGAAGAAGAATTAAATTAAATTCGAAAGCTTGGCAAAAAATAATGAGTTTTACTTAAATTCATCCAGAAAAAATTAGTCCCCTTATATATATATATATATATATATATATATATATATATATATATATATATATATATATATATCAGCAAGGGCGGATCCAGCTTTGGCGCCAGGGGCGGTCACATAGTCGTGGTCAGGTAAAGAACTTATAATTTAATTTTGATAACAATAGATACAAGTAAAAAGTAGGTATTTTATTCATGTAAGTAAGTACTGTGCACTTAAAAATATTTATTCTTTATTGTACACTTGAAAAACTTAACACATAATAACTTGTACATATACACGTACATATTGCCATCTTCTCTTGAAGACATCCAGAGAAGCACTATCACGCACGGAAGGAAAGGAAAAGGAAACACACGTGACCCCCCCCCGGATCCGCCGTTGTATATCAGATCTCAAAACAATTTCGCACATCGTTGTCTAGAATGTCGAAATAAAAAACTACGGATGAAAAAGCTACTCTCGCCCCTGACTAGACTTTGGATGCCACAGTCAATTATTTTCATGGAAAATATAATTAAAACCACTGATAATGTATAATCTTGAGTTTGAAGTAGAACAATTTCAAACGTACAACTAATTTAATTGATTAATTGTGATCAATTCACGTTAACTAGTATGATTTTGATGCCATGCCTAACATATTACAAAATCAAAAACGGATAACGCAGTAACTAATAATGTTATTCACAAAAAGTAACAATAGTTCATCCTCGAAATCAGTGAGACAGCTACAAGACCAAACATATGTTTTATTCAATGCAAATGGAGGTACAATAAACTACATGGTTGTTAAAATTTCTAATTGAAATTTATCTGACACTTGATTTTAGTTCGGTTAAGTGAAGCTAATAAGTCACATTTACACTGTGCTTTATCAGGAAATTTTAACATAATGTCTAAATTATGCGCTATAAAAGAATGATGTGAACACAAACGAACACATTCAGCAGTAGTGTGAATGTGAAGGAATTATATATTAGAGGTAGCACTTTAACTTTTTATTTACTATAAAATATATTATTTGAAAGAAGATAAATCACTCAACTACTAAAACAAAAATTCACCATTTTTCTTCCGAGATTTAACCAGGTGCCAGGGAAATGTCAGGCTCTTCTGAAATTTATATATGTGGGACTACTTTAAGCAAATAGTAAAGCAGTAGCACTGGAAAAGCGACAAATTTATAACATAAAGATTGTATCGTATTAAACAATTAGATGGATGAAAGGGGACCTATAAAAATAAATAAATGGGCGTATAAACGATGCAAATAGACATAACGCAGGTAGGTTCCACGGTGGTAAGATGTTATAATAGTTCTACCCTAACCAATTACGGGTCACATATCTACCAATCAAATACAGAATCTTATGGTTTCTCATCACATTTTATACGATATATAATTATGCCTATATATTGGAAAAAGTGAAACTGCTGCTTGATCAATTTCTGACTAGAATTATTAAGATAAAATTACTAATATTTATCAAATATCTGAAAGGTTACGTAGGTACCAATAAAATAATTTTACATAATTTTTTGTCAAAATAGAAATTTTTCTGTTAATACCGTTGAAATGTTTCATAATTTTTTGTAGAAAGAGATTGCAGCAGTCTAAAATTTGATTTTTTGAATACAAATATTGATTTAGTGAAGTAATAAAGACAGCATTTGAGCTAAATTATTTTTCCTACTCTCGATTTCGCAAGCTTAAGATGCATGGATATTTTTAAATTTTCATTTTATGAGAATAATACACTTTTAAATTTTTACAGTATAATGAAGTGCTAAAAAATATACACTATTGTTGCCTTTTCTTCTACTTCAATAGCTGATACACAAGAAACTACTCGACATAATGAAATTAATCAAAATTTTTTTTTAAAAACATTATGAAATAACAGAAATTCCCACTTTAAGTCATATATGAACTAACATCAAGGAGCTTCAACAATATTTTTTGAAGAAATAAGAGACAGTCGCAGCCCAAAAATCAGGAACATTTACTTCAAGTTACTTCTCCCTTTTATCAAAAATTAGTTGAAGAATGTATATTTTGATCAAGATTGATTTTTATCATTTCTTAATAAACATAACTGAACTAGATAACTCAACTTGAATAAAAAATATTCAGTTTTATCATGTATATAATACATGAAATATTATTGAGACTTCGAAAAACAAGATGCTTTAGTACCTAGTAGAACTTAAAGTAAATTTGCTTTGCCTGGGTTGAATGGTTGAAGATGGCAGCATATTAAGGCTTGACAACCTTAAACACTCTGTATCTGTAGCTCTACATATATTGAGTGATCAAATTATTAGACCCATAGTGCAAAATTGGCATTTTTGGTTTCCTGAAACAACTAAACCAGTTTGTGATATATATATATATATATATATATATATATATATATATATATATATATATATATATATATATATATATATATATATATATATATATATATATATATATATATATATATATATATATATATATATATATATATATATATATATATATATATATATATATATATATATATATATATATATATATATATATATATATATATATATATATATATATATACATATATATATATATATATACAATATATATATATATATATATATATATATTTCAATTTTCTAATTCAAAATGACACCTACTACTTATTATTCGGTGCACACGAATTGCGGTCAATTTTGCGAGAGTGACTGAATTGCGGTCAAAATTTTTGTGCCTACCTGAGGAGTCCTAATCTCCAACCGAACTGCGGTTAGAAACTTATTTAGGGGCAAGAGGGTAAATTGAAAATAAAAATGTAAATTCTAATTTTTATAAAGATATATATCATATACAAAACATATAGAAATTATGCAATACTACAGACGTACATCTACATGCATTTCCATCATAAAACTACTTCACTAAACTAACACTAACTAACACATTTTACAAAATTATAACTACTAATATATTTTTTATTGTACTGACATATTTTGTTGTTAGTAAACTCTTGTTTATCTAATACATTTTTTCGCAAAAATCTCGTTTTATTATCAATAACAGAATTTATTTTAATGTAAGTATCTGTTTGAATGCTTTTTAACGTTTCTATAAAAAGATTAATGTTGGGGTGCGGAGAGCTGCAGGTTCTTCTAAATTTTGAATGAAAAGATTCGCTAGCGTTTGTTGTCCGGTAAATGCTTCCGGTACATTCCGCCCAAATGACTAGTGGAAATTTCGAATCTTCATCGATGTAAGTTTCCACTAAATAATATACAAATTTGTCAATTCTATCATCTCCAGTAGGTTTATCTGACATAAAATCTTCTACAAAACAATCTCCCACTTCCTTTGGCGAAAGGAAAGTTAATCCAAAGACGTGTTTTAGCCATCGCCCTATTTCGGAATCTATGTTCTTATATTCTGAACTTAAACCAAGATTTTATATTTTGCGCCACCTAATAATAGTTCAAAACAACAATTATTTCATCGGTATACATCATAAAATGTAATAAAACTTACCAATACTGAGCAAGATGAAAACCACAACCGGTTACTTTGGCTTCTGGAAATGCTTCATAAATACTGGTATGAATGGCTTGCTCAAAATTGATTATAATAGTTTTCGGGTTCAAATTTTGCCCTGAACATTTACATTTATCTTTCAGCTATTTAAATAATTTGAAGTAGCTGCTTTTCTGTTTATCTTTTAGAAGACAAAAAGCCACAGGGACATAGGTTCCTTTTGCAAATGCATGGATGGTAAACAATTGCAAAAAATATTTGGTACAGTAGTCAAATGTACCATCCATATATAATGTTTCCTGAAGACACATTAATTTTATATTTGTTTCGTAGGAAAACACTACAATATTATTACCATATTTCTGGTTAACCGCCTAATACATGATATGTATAGAGATTTAAGATGAAAAAATTAACTATCCAAGACCCCCCGGGACATAGGGCTTGACCGCAATTCAGTCGTCGAAAACAACCACCTAAGTACCCTTCTACCTGCTTCAAATTTTGACCGCAATTCGTGTGTCTCCTTATTATTTGCTTGTATGACAGACCTTCTTGGTATTATTCCTATGCATTTCAGGTAGTTTTATTTGATTATTTCACTTCTGTTCCACACTTCTTAGCCGACGCTTGGTAGTGATAATTCTGTTTGACATTCATTTCTTCATCAACTTCCAAAAATTCTTTATTGGGTGGAGTTCCGGCGAATTGCCAAGCCAGTCGGGCAACTCTTGTTAAAAAGAAATTGGGTAAAAAAAAAGAATTATCAATTTTTGTTCAATGTATTTCGAAACTTTATCATATACTTCTCATACTAATAGTCGATGCGACGATCTCTTGAAACTTGATTTCAAATTATTCATAAATAATTCAAAATTTTACAAAGAAAAGCGCACCACGACGGGTGGCCATATTTGTGACGTCATAATGTTAAAGGAATTTTTCGATAGTACGTGTAAATTGACAGATAAGATTCGAACTTTAGCAAAAAATTATTAATGATAGCTACTTTTATTTAGTCATGTGTGATAGAGGATTTATAAAGGGTAATTCCTTATGTATAACATCTTCTGGAACATTTGAAAAATGTTTTTGGGGGGTTGTTCTTGTAGTATTCGTACATAATGGTACGAAGCAAGCACGATTACATTTCAGGTTTGACTTTTTAGATATACATATTTATTATATACATAAACGATAAAATAACATTTAATCCATTAAAAGCCTGAATAATATATCAGTTGTGTGCTACGAAGAGTAAAAATTAATATTGTGACGTCCCCACGCTTTTGCTTGTTCAGGAACTGTTGGTGTTTTTTCTATGTTTTTTAATTAATACCTATAACTCATTTTTCTTTTCAAAAACCCAATTGTGTGACTTTTTTGCTTTCATACATGACATCGAGTTATCGATGAACGTGTACTTCTGATTCGGGAATCTCTACTACACCTGAGCAGGCATTTCTTTTTGCAACACACTTAAATACTAGTCCTGTCTCATAGTTACTTCGACTGTGTAAAGGCGACTAATTCCTGGATTGCTGATGATGGACCACTCCATGATGCTGAGGAGGTTCTTCACCGTCCTCATGATGCATTCCTCCTTGTATTTCTCCCCTAGTCTTCTCCCCACAAATTAAGTACTAAGGTACTCATACATAATGAGTCTGAATTAACTGGTGGTGTGTGAACGGTGTTTTCAGTCTATTTTCTGCAATTAAATAGAATCTGATAACATGATCGAATGGAAACAAACATATCAATATATTTTGTAGCTAAATTATAAACAATTTTCAAGAGAATTGTTCAATTTTCCAAGGTGACTCTAATAATTTGATCACCCACAGTGATATTAACATATAAATATTATATATATATATATATATATATATATATATATATATATATATATATATATATATATATATATATATATATATATATATATATATATATATATATATATATATATATATATATATATATATATATATAGCTATTCTTATTTTCTTGGAATAAGGTTCATTATAAATATTAAAAGTCAATATTTCATGTTCTTTAATTAACCAAACGTTTCGGCCAGGGTTTTGCTATCCTTAAGAACTCATAAACTCGATTTTTGCAAACAAATTAACTAAATTTCGAGAGCAAAAGGGGGTACAACCAACCAACAAAAAGAAAAACAATAGATACCTTATATCTCGGGATTATCAGAAAGTTTTAAAAAAGTGTTTGAGAAACATGAAATTACTATATGCCACGAAGCATATAATTTGTTGGAAAAGAATTATAGTCAACTAAAAACAAAAACACCTAAAAACAAGAAAACTCACGTAGTATATGAGATTCCATGTGCTAATTGTAATCAGGTATATATTGAGCAAACTCGCAAATATTTAGAGAACAGATTAAGCGGGCACAGATATGACAAAAAGAATCTAACAGCCCTGAGCAAACATGAGCGAAAACTGAACCATAAATTCGACTTTCCTGATACCAGGATAATTAAAATTGAGCATAACCAGGCTAAAAGGGAAATACATGAGATGATTCGCATTAAACAAACTCCAAGTGCTGTCAATGCTAAAACAGATATAAAAAACCTAAACAAGATCTATTATAATATCATATAAATAAGTAGGTATAATTGCCCGCAACCATCCTATTTTGTATTAGCAAATTGACTGGCACGCTTGCTTACGACTATCATATTATTTTTCTTTATACAGTATTTGTCTTGCGTTTTCTACTGTGGTGAGAATTGCATAGTTCGTATAAATCCTGTAATAACCTATAAGAAAGAAAAAATCGAAGCACAATCTGTCATAATTTTTTTATGTTATTTTTGAATTTATTGTATTTTTATATCACTGTTAATGTGTAACATTGTGTTATGACATAATACTTGTTGCTGATTGTAGATTTGTGCTATTTTGGAAAAATTTTTCTTTAATAGCTGACAAACTTTTTGCTTATTTTTAGATCCCATAGGCCAAAACTCTGGCCGAAACGTTTGATTAATTGAAGAACATGAAATATTGACTTTTAATATTTATATGAACCTTATTCCAAGAAAATAAGAATATTGATATATACATGTGGTTCAAGAAGAATAAATAAATCTAACTATATATATATATATATATATATATATATATATATATATATATATATATATATATATATATATATATATAATCTCTTGATAATTATTAGCAATAACAGGCTGGTTGAATTTTAAAAAACTCGATTTTATTAAAAAGTTGACGTTTCACTACGACATTCGTAGTTTTTCAAAACTTTTGAAACAATTGAAATTTCTTTGACATTTATTGATTTGAAAAAATTTGAATAGACAAAGACTACTTTGTCTCGCTAAAAATTTTTTCCGAATGTGGTTATTTATTATGTGCTATTCAGTCTAATATCAACATTCAAAATTGTTATCATTAGATGGCAAGGGAAACCACAGAAACCTTTACCTACGTAATGTTCGAAAATAAAAATAATAGGGTACTATTTATCTAACAACAAAGACATTATTCGCAGGAAAATATTAAAAAAGTAGAGCAGAATTATCGGTATAGAACGTTTATATGGAAGCAGCCGTTGACACGTGTTTCGGACTCTTTGGTCCTCATCAGAACGGCGTAGCAAAGCATTGGATTGAAAATTTGGAGATGAAAATAGTACAACAAATAAAAACCTCTGCTACGGAAGACAATCACACCTTTGTGGACTATTGTTTGAACTCTCCGGTTTGGGAGATTAGGTCAAACTCTGCCACGGAGGCGATTAATGCCATCCGCGAGATCTCAGAACGAGTAAATAAACAATAATAAAGAAATTAGTCGTGGGAAAATATTAAATAAGTAGAGCAAAATTATCGGTATAGCCCGTTTATATGGAAGTAGCCGTTTTTGATGAAATTTTTATTTAGAATTTCAAATCTTTTAAAAAGGTACTCACAATCTAGAACAATGTTTGAAACTCTCAGCTTAAGTTTGGGATCATTGCCATATTTTCAGCTTGCAATATTTAATTATTTATTCGAATTGTTGTTGCCTGTGACCTAATTTTAATCTCTTGATAATTATTAGCAATAACAGGCTGGTTGAATCTTAAAAAACTCGATTTTATTAAAAAGTTGACGTTTCACTACGACATTCGTAGTTTTTCAAAACTTTCGAAAAAATTGAAATTTCTTTGACATTTATTGATTTGAAAAAAATTGAATAGACAAAGACTACTTTGTCTCGCTAAAATTTTTTTTCAGACTGTTATTGCTAATAATTATCAAGAGATTAAAAATAGATCACAGGCAGCAACAATTCGAATAAATAATTATATATATATATATATATATATATATATATATATATATATATATATATATATATATATATATATATGTATACCTAAGAAACTATTTGTTATAAAATTTTAAAACACAGTTATAATTTCCCAATACGTAGTGTTTCTTTTCTTTTGAAAGTTCTGAAATGGTAGATATTATTGTTATATACTTCTGTCATTTGAGATATACATGAAATATTTAAGTATGCCTACAAGGGTATATCAATATGTTGTTGTTATAAACACCAAGTCATGTGATATGTACATAATTAGGTGGAAATATAAAGCTCCTTATTACTACGTGACTGTGTTTTCACGGCATCTTCTAATGATTATTATAAGAATTATAGCTGTATGATCTATGTCAACATTTGCTCGAAAATATGGTGAGCTGTATAATGGAAATTTCGTGGATAATAAAAATTTTATTATTCAAACAATATTAATTCCAAAAATTTTATAATGGCAAGATATTAATCAACTATTCATTGTTACAAGATCAAATAGAAACAAGTCATGGAATCTATTGACATTGTTACATTGTTAAATATTTATTGTTTCTTCTATTGTTATGATACATATATATATATATATATATATATATATATATATATATATATATATATATATATATATATATATATATATATATATATATATATATATATATATATATATATATATGTATTATATGCATATGTAATTTTTTTTAAGGACGTTATATTGAAGACGCTTTATTGTTCTTTGATTCGTATTAATTTGGAGTATGCGAGTGTTGTTTGGTCTCCTCATTATCACAAATATATAAATCCTATCGAGAGTGAACAGAAATAGTTATTTGATTGATAAAAATCAATAAATTTTGAGGAAATAATAACACACTGAAGTATTGAAACTGACACAGAAACACACTGAATCCTTGAAGCTTCGAAACTGATACACTGATGTCTTCAATTTGTGATACTGGAGTCTTGAAACTACCATAACTCAAATGAACACAAAATTATCAACCTCGTTAATTAAATTGTAAAACTTTACCAGTTTGATACAATATTTTATATATATATATATATATATATATATATATATATATATATATATATATAATGTATATATACATATAGGTATATATACTTATATATATATATTATATATATATATATATATATATATATATATATAGGTATATATACTTATATATATATATATATATATAGGTATATATATATATATACTATATATATATATATATATATATATATATATATATATATATATATATATATATATATATATATATATTGATTTTTAGTAGTTTTCTCAAGCTCTTTTTAGATCTTATTTTTTGAACACCCTGTATGATTAGTCATTCAAATATTATACAAAATCTTTCGAAGTAAATTCTTCTCAACCACGAATCGAATCCAAAATACGTAATAAGGGCTTCCTTATAGGAATAATTGATAATTATATTAGGACTTGCAATCGTCATTTTTGACATAAAAACTTAAATATGTCAAAAATGCTTAGACTTGTAGGATATGATGCACAAAATCTGCCTATAATGTTAGGTGAAATTCAAAAATATAATAATATATAGGGTGTTCCATTTAAATTAAGCGACTTAGGGTCGCCGGTATAACCGGAAATACCCAATGAATAAAATTTTTTTTAGCTGGATAGGCCCCAAGATATCTAGTCAGTTTCCAAAATTTCCAATTTTTCCTTCATTCAGTTTCTGAGATATCGATCGATGCAGTTCCTGGTGGTCCACACTGTATATATTATATATATATATATATATATATATATATATATATATATATATATATATATATATATATATATATATATATATATATATATATATATATATATATATATATATATATATATATATATATATATATATATATATATATATGAAAAAATTAATTACGAATTCCTTTTCAAGTTGACAATATGATAAAAAAGCAAATTAACCATTTTGAATTTCATATTAGTCAACGGCGATGATAAGGGTGTTGAATGTTTTACTAAACAGTGAATCAATAATTTATTACAAGGGATACGTACGCATGTTTGCACCTGCTAGAATAAGAAACCGAGTGAAATTCTCTGTAGATACATTGGTACGTTGAATAATTGAAAGTTGCAATTCATCAATAGAACATGCTCCACCTGCTGCAAGCTGTCTTTATAAATACATAACTAATTCATTTTGCAAGACCGCAAATACCACCATGAGAGAAAATATGTACCTTTAAAAATAAATAGTAATCAAGGCATAATACTGCTATGTGAAACATAAATAAGTATTCCAGTCGATAGCTTGGAATATATTTATAATTGTTATGATTAACTTTAAGTAGAAATAAAACGGAAATAATAAAAAATTGTGAAAACGACTTCCAAACTGATACGTCGTGACCGGCTGAAACTGTTTTCCATCGAGGCGTTTCGTTCCTAACTACAAGACTTCCTCAGTGGTAGGCTAAAAGAATGAGTCAAATGTTCATGGTATATAATGTAGCATGAAATACAACCTTCACAGTATACGACTTTCTCAGGAAAAATCTACAGAGAACTGATTAGTTATTTAGTGAGTAATTAACTGATGTTGTAAAACACGGTATATTTGTTTTCACACAGGTCAAAAATTCAATTGGCCAACTATCAAATAATATTTGCAACTACTTTTGATAATTTAATATAACAGCATCCTTTACAAGTGGGTTGCACAAGGAAACTATTATTCAATGCCAAAAAGAAAACAAACAAATATAAAAAATGTTCAACGGTGTTCGTTGGACATATGAGGCGAAATTTTGAATCTCATTTTAAAGAACATTTTTCTTCCAATTCTAAAACTGCGATATTTGAACATATTGAAACTACGGCATAATAGGCATAAAATCACAATAGAAGATTTCAAAATTCTACATTTTTGCAATAAAGGAACCACATTGAATATGTTGTAATGTTTGAAAATTAACACGCTTAGAAAGAACCCAGAATTCAACTATAAATAACCAATTAGGCCTCAACTCCTCTCCACTCAAAAATATAAAATAGAATATAAGCAACATAAATATCAGTACATAAACATCCACATAATATAAAATCAAATTTTATATTTGAAGAAACCAATTTCAAAAAACTCAGTAAAACAATAAATAACATTTTCATCAAAAATATATTTTAGTATAGATATAAACTTATTGATAAACACTCGTTCAGACCACAGAATGACACGTATTATGAGAATTAGAAGGAAAAAACAAATTACTGACACAAATACATCAACGAAATCAAATCAAATCAAGTGTAATATGTAAGGTATAAGTATATAAAGATTTCTCAGTCAAAATTTGTTCCTTTCTTAGCTCTTTTCTTTTTGTGCAACTCGTACTGTTGTAGTTATATATGACAAAGGAAGATTCGGATCGCATCGGATTGTATACCATCGTTCTCGGCATGCAACCACGAATTCAAAGACACCCATGGCCATGGTTATACATCCCTTGACATAGATGAAGTTGTACTTTTCTTGACATTTGTAATCAAATGGCCAACTCCTCGTATCATTTTTCTCACCAAAATGGCCAGTTTTCACGGTCTGTTCAAACAAGATATCGTCATATTAGGTGGACATAACATGCAGCAGATTTTGATGGCATCATGAAAGATTCTATTTGGCCAAACTCCAAATCTCTACTTTCTATGCTGATAAAATGCACAGAATTTTCCTGAAAAGTATACATAAAAGTATGTTTTTGGAACCTGGGCCAACTCAAGTGACCTACCGGCCGAGCGTACCAATTTCTGTCCTTCTAGAGGAAATGATTGCTATAATGATACCTAAAACTTAATCATCCTAGTGCATTTTGTCAAAAACTGGAAAGAAATCGTGCGCCACATAGGAATTGGCTATTTGGGAATAATCGGAACACCAATTGTGACCACACATAATTAGAAAAGTCTCGCTGACACCTATCCAAATATGTGTTCGTCATAGAGTTAACAGCTCCGAGAAGTTACATGGAGTAGATCAGTGATTCCTGTGGTATTCTCGAAAACAAAAAGCTTCTCACTTAATCAGGAGATTCAAAATTCTAGGGCACTAACTAAGGAATAAAAAATTGAAAAAAACTCTATCGCAGCGAGCTGCATTAAAAGGGGACGTTTTCATAACGTATCCAGTTTAAAAAATATATTCATTAAATTATGAGTTTTTTTCCATATTAAAAAAAAATGCGTCCTCTAATGTGTAAACAATATTTATCTCCTCCCCGGGGGATCAACCCCCCAACCAATTCGTACCAAAGCCAATCACATCCAAGGTATCATACGAAACTACTTACTTACAATCTTTCAACCCTGTTTCTATAAAATTGCGCCCTTTATCGTGTAAACAAGATTTATTTCGTTCTCCGGGGGGTCAACCCTCCAACCAATTCATACAGAAATAAATAGTATCCAAGATATCTTACGAAACTACCTACCTACAAAGTTTCAACCCTATGGTGACAAAATTGCACCCTCTATAGTGTAAACAAGATTTATTTCCCTGGGGGGTCAACCCCACAACCAATTCGCATTCACAAACTTTCAATCCTATTGCTACAAAATACGCCCCCAACCAATTCGAACCAAAACCATTCCCATCCAAAATATCATGCGAAACTACTTAGATATAAACTTGCAACCCTATTGCTACAAAATTGCGCCTTCTGTCGTGTAAACAAGATCTATTTTTCCCCCAGGGGGTCAACCTCTCAACCAATTCGAACTAAAAACAATCCCATCCAAGATATCATGCGAAACTACCCATTTACAAACTATCAACCCTATTTCTTCCAAATTGCGACCTTTATCGTGTAAACAAGATTTATTTTCCCCCCAGGGGGGTCAACCCCCAACCAATTCAAACTGAAAACAATCCCATCCAAGATTACATACGAAGCTACCTATTTACAAACTTTCAACCCTATTGCTTCGAAATTGCGCCCGTTATCGTGTAAACAACGCTCAAATACATAAGCACATACATACATACGAATATATATATATATATATATATATATATATATATATATATATATATATATATATATATATATATATATATATATATGAATTTAATAAATGAAACTATCTTGTCTTCAAATTCCCAAAATTATTTTAATTAATGTACAGTAATAATGGTACATTAATTAATATAATACATTAATTAATATAATAATAATATAATTAAATTCATCTTACTACCCAAATATGGACATTCTACAAACATATATATATATATATATATATATATATATATATATATATATATATAAATATGAAATTGAGTTCTTGGTGCCAAGCATCATCATGAAAAGAAATGAAACGAAAAACTATCTTGGTCCCAGGTCCAACTTTGCTAATCGCACCTATTTTAATAAGCAGGTTTTCAAAGTGAAAACCTGCTAATAGATAATCTTAATGCATCAAGAGTTTATAATTTAAAATACAGTAGCAGAGATATATTTAAGTTATTATAGATAATTAATTGATTGGGCCGACACTTGATGAAAATTAAATTATAATATTGTAAATAAAACTTCACAGTTTTTGATTTTCACTATATTACTTCTTTACATCCTTACCAACATAAATTAGCAGCATTTGATAGCATGATAATTAGACTCACAAGAAAATTACACTAAGGAATTACAAATCATAAAACAAATATCGCACAATAAGGGAAATCCTCCAAAAATAATAGATAATATTTTAGCAAGAAGATTGTATAAGGCAGCCATTTTTCAAGTGTATTCGAACGTAATAGATAAAAATAAAAACTTTAAATTATTAACTTATATAGGTGACACTCAAAATTTCAACCTTTTTGTCAAATCGAAATTCAAAAATAGCATTCAAAACTCAGAATACCATTGGAAAACATATTGAAAATTTAGAAGATAAAACTACACAACAAAATAAATCAGGGATCTAAAAGTTAACTTATGGTTCATGTGCTAAAGTATATGTTGGCCAAACTGACAGTTCAAATATCAGAACATAAAAGAAGTTACGACAAGGAAAAATAAGATTCTACTTATGCATCAGATCTCCTAGAACAAAATCATATTATTAATAGTGAATTTGAAATATTACATATAGAAAAGAAAGGCTATAAACTCAATTTATTAGAAGCTCTTAAAATTAATAGTATTAAGTAATCCAATAATTTGTCAAATGTCCAATTAGATATGAATAGTTCACCGTTGTTAAATCTTTTCTAGATGTAATATTGAATATTTGTGGCTATTGTGTTTTCCCAAATCATTAACAGTTTGTACTGTCTACCTGCTAAGTGATTACGTTTAGGTTTTTTCCCATTCTTATTGTATATTCCTTTCTTTCATCTTTCAATATTCTCGTTGTAAAATTTAGTATGTATTATACATCTGAAGAAGCCACTGTGTATTGGCGAAATAATTCTCATGTTAACAAAATATAGTGAAAATCAAAAACTGTGAAGTTTTATTTACAATAAGGTATTAGATATTTATTTCATAATCTTTTTATTCCATTTAGATTTATACCATTTACAAGACAGTAGAGAAAAGAGAATACATTGAGATATTTTATTTGGCAAAAGATGCTTATAACTTCATTAAATTAATGAAATATTTAGTTGTCTATTTCAGAATATTACATTACTTTTCTGTAATTTAAGTTAGGCTTATTGTTATAAGATTTATCGAAAATACGAACTGTCAGTGGCCCGCCTGTGATTTTTGCGGTGCACACGAATTGCGGTCGATTTTGTGAGAGTGACTGAATTGCGGTCAAAATTTTTGTGCCTACCTGAGGAGTCCTAATCTCCAACCGAACTGCGGTTAGAAACTTATTTAGGGGTAAGAGGGTAAATTGAAAGTAAAAATGTAAATTCTAATTTCTATAAAGATATATATAATATACAAAACATATAGAAATTATGCAATACTACAGACATCTACATGCATATACATCATAAAATTACTTCACTGAACTTTTAACTAACACATTTTACAAAATTATACCTACTAATATCTTTTTTATTGTACTGACATATTTTGTTGTTAATGAACTCTGTTGTTAATAAACATAAATAATGGTATGAATGGCTTGCTCAAAATCGATTATAATAGTTTTCGGGTTCAAATTTTGCCCTGAACATTTACATTTATCTTCCAGCAATTTGAATAATTTGAAGAAGCTGCTTTTCTGTTTATCTTTTAGAAGACAAAAAGCCACAGGGACATAGGTTCCTTTTGCAAATGCATGGATGGTAAACAATTGCAAAAAATATTTGGTACAGTAGTCAAATGTACCATCCATATATAATGTTTCTTGAAGACACATCAATTTTATATTTGTTTCGCAGGAAAACACTACAGTATTATTTTTGATGTCATTAATCAATAAAAATGATTCTTCCTTGATGGTTGAAATGTCTAAATCCATCAGATATTTATGGAAATCACTTATAATTATTTCTTGGAAGTTTTGGCACCAATTTTAATCTTGAATGGTTAATATTATTCCGGATGTAATTCACATCCTTTTACGTTAGGGAGTCTAGATAATTTTTGTTGGTGTTGATTTCTCGATGAATAAGTATTGACGGTCGTTCGGAAAGATCTTCCTGAGCATTCCTTTTTACCGAATTGTTGATTCTTTGTCTCACAAGAATATTTTCAGTTAAACTGTGTTTATGTTCTCCACATTTTTTTGAAAATATAGAGTTCAAAGTATACACTTTTGCGCTACACGTTTTGTTGTTACAACACCACACCACTTCACCAGATTTTTTTAAATCTCGATACTTCCGAAACTCTATAAATTTAAGAGACAAACTAAAATGTTTTGGTGATTACCTTAAATTTATACGTCACCCCTTCCCTTTCAGACAGATTATCATTTTCCTTTTCTTCGAATTTTTGTACCGCAATTCAGTCGTCGAAAACAACCACCTAAGTACCCTTCTAACTGCTTCAAATTTTGACCGCAATTCGTGTGTCTCCGATTTTTGAATCGTTCATTTTGCCCGACTGTTAAAAAGGTTGTGCAGCCTTGATTTAGACCATTTACGTACAAGACAGTAAAGAAAAGAGAATACATTGAGATAAATCATGACAAAAACAAATACAAAAACAGATACAAGAATATCAAAAGATATATTCCATAAATTATTTAGATTATAGAATGAGTATTGCCACAGGAGACCGTTGAGAGATTTTTTGAATCTATTAAAATTTTGGAATTCTCTTATAGAGATTGATAGTTTTTCTCGTACAAATGTATGCCAGTATAGTATGGACTCTCTTCAAAAAAAGTAGTAGTCGGTACAAGATTGCCATGCCCTGTCTTATAGTTATGAATGTCAGTACTTTCAATGAAATCGTTGAGATTATTTTCAATGAATAGAATATTTTTATAGTTATAGATACAGGGGTTGGTTAAATTTTTTTTATGGCAGTGGTCTCTAAAGAAATAAAGTAATAAGCCTTCATAAATAAAACTATTTCAAATTTGAAGTTTGTTGTTGTTTGAAATTTTTACTTGAAAATTCCAGGAAAACGCAGTATACCTTCATAAATTTTATAATTTAGTATTTTCTTCTTATACGTGTCATTAATAATTTCTGTTCGAATGTACCAATCTTATTGGAAAATTCATCCTCAAATGTTATTGACTCGAACTCCAAGTTGAAGTAACAGTTCCTGGTAAAAAGCGAGATCGGAATCATGCCGTTCTATTGCCTGGCCACAAATCGATGATGAAAAATCAATTACAGTCTGCAATGCAGCACCGTATTGCCGGTTAATCCTTTTTTCAGAGGTCGAAACAAGCTCGACGGCACGTTAGTTAGAACGTCATATTTCAATGACTGGCATGGGCGCGAAGTATCACTTGTTTATGTCAAAAGTTGAGTGTTTGAAAGATTTATTCGGTCGCTCAATCATTTTTCATGAAGCTCGACGAAGTGCGTCGTCCAAGGACGGGTCTGATTGACAGTGACGAGGAAGAAAGTTGTTGATGCTCGATGTGTAGCTCGTGGTCCGCGAGAGCGTTTGGCATCACATTCGCAGATTACCGTGTTCCTGTCACAGCTCCGCTTTCCGCTATGGTCCTTCGAGTCGGATAGGAGCACAGAATAACACGAGGTGCAAGATGTATCAATATGTGCGTCTTTAGTCGTCTCAACGTGCAAATACAGATATATTTAACACATTATTATTGTGATTTGAACTATTTCACACTACTAGGTGATTACTGATAAAAAATAGACAGGTTGCACCCCTGTGCCTTCTATTTAATCGTGTTATCTAGACAATGTTTCGAAAATAAGGAGAAGTATTGTTTTTTATTGATAAGAATTATTTATTGTATGATTTGATGTTTTATTCTCTTATATAATTCATGTGCTGACGTAATATAAAAATGCGTGTGGAGCAAAGTTTTGTTAACAAATTTTCCCTTATTTTTGTTGAGTTTTTTGAACAAATTCTTAATACCCAAAGTCAATTTGATGAGACTGATCAAGTGCACAAATCTAGGAAACCTGCAAAACTGCATGAAATATTTACAAAAATATTCGGGGGTGATCTATCAAATTCATGTAAAAATGTAGGGATGCTCGCTATGGTCTTGTTGATTGAATCCCCAATGCCACTTCTCTAACGTCAACTCAATCCACTTACAAAATGTAAACGATCTAACTCCATTAGCAGCAGCTGTGGGCGAAACCTTAAAAACTGCGAAAACTAACACAATTTGAAAATCTCCTAAAAACCATCTTGCCCTCTACAAGAAGCACTACATGGCTGAATTTGTTTAAAATTTATTTCCACATATGTCACTGGAGCGGTCAAAATATACCAGAACTCAATTCATAAATATATATATATATATATATATATATATATATATATATATATATATATATATATATATATATATATATATATATATGTACAGGTTGATTTTTCAGTTGGTCCTTTTAACACTGTATAGAATGCAGGAAAATGAGAAAAATTTTCAAATTTAATTATTTCCGAACATGCTTCGTTTCTGAGATACAGAGTGTTAAAATTTTGAGAAAAAAATGCCTTTTTCATCATAAATGAAATGTGAACGTATCTCGTTTAGTTTTCAGTAACATGAAAAAGTAGTTTCATTTAGGAAGCTCTTACACAGTCAAAAAGCTAACTTAGAAATACAAACAAAACACCATACCAGATTGTAGCGATTTTGCCATGCATCAAAATAACTTTTATTTTTTTAAACGGAAACCGTTCGTCGTACGATATCAGGATACCAAATTAACTCTAAAGTGAATGAGTATTTTAGAAATAATATTGATTTTTAAGAAATAATTCCTGCATAGATGCCAATGCCAAGGCAGAAGCCTTAAATAAAAAATAATGTTTACATAAAATCAAAAAAAAAATAAATTCTTTTAAGATTTTTACAAGGAACAACGAATTATTTGGTATAATACTAAGTAATAAAGTACCTAGTACCACAAACAAAACCTGTGAAAAATAAAATGTACAAAATATGTGTGGGACAGCAAATAAAAAGTTATATATTTTTGAAGATTAGCGGGATTCTGCGATCTTTAACTTTAGCAAAATGATCTATAATATCCTCATAAAATTTTTTGTCTTTCGGCAAAAGTTTAACCAATTCCTTTTCAATAGACAACAAACTAATATTTTTCAAACGATCCTGGCTCATTGAATTTCGTAAATAAGTTTTAATTCTCTTAAGAGTGGAAAACAAGCGCTCTACGGAAGCCGATGTCACCAGGATAGAAACAATTAGACATAAGAGTTTATAAACTTGGGTGTATCAAATCATTATCAAAAAGGTATTTAATAGTCATCACATGATTTTCATTTTGCCCCAAAATTTCATTGTCACTATAAACAACACACAGTTCACTTTTTAGGGCCACCTTATCAAAAAAAGTGTATTTTTGACATAAATTTTCCAAAAGGTTATCTGGAAAATTAGCCGAAAATCCGGTAAACAAATTTTTATTGAGTAATTCGAAGAAATGCAGTTCTTTCAAATCAGAGAAGCTTATTTCTATTTGACCCCTAACAGTATCCAAAATTTCATAAAATATTTGCTTATAGTGAAGCTCCATATCTGCGAAACTGAATATCTTTCGTTTTGGGCTAAATTGAGTCGTATCATCAGTAGTTTGAAATACAGAAAATAGTTTTTTAAAATAAACTTCTGCACGAAATTCTGAAATTTTCTCCAAAAGAAACTTGAGCCGATTTCGTGAGTAAATCACATCTGAAAACTTGTGCTGTAAGATTTGAAAAACTATTTCTGTTTGTTCAAAAATTAATCTGAAGATGTTTAAAAAATATATAAATTCCTTATCTTGTAAGTAAGATATTAATCCGCGTGCGGTATTTAAAGTTACTTTATCGGTGAAAAATTCCTCACTTTCAACTATAGAATTAAAATTTTATCCTTATTATTGTGTATAGTAAAGATAGCTCTTGAAGTAAAATTCCACCTAGTTGGTGCGTTACTTGGAATTCTGTTACCTACTATTGCATCTAGAAATTTTGTGCGCGTTGTTGATTTTGAAAAAAATGTTGAAAATGCAGATAAATTTGAAAAAAAAATTCTAACTTGCCTAATAGAACTACAAGCGTTAATTGAAACCGAATTCATGTTATGTGCATAACAATGTGTAAAAATAGCTTGAGGAGCAACAGATTTAATTTTTGTTTGTAGACCGTTTAAATGGCCAGCCATAACCGCTGCGCCGTCATAGGTTTGTGCTATAAGTTTAGATTGAAAATTAAACTTCAAAAATTTCTCATTTAAAAAATCGAATAAATCGGTGGCAGACCTTCCAGAACTGACATCATGAAAACCTAAAAATCTCTCAAATAATGTTCCATCTTTTACGAACCTGCATATTATCGACAACTGCGATTTACAGCTAATGTCAGTTGTCTCATCTACTTGCCAGGAAAAAAAATTAACATTTTTAAGTTCATTTTCGATAAAAGTTTCC
Source organism: Cynegetis impunctata (assembly GCA_030704885.1). Classification (NCBI taxonomy): domain Eukaryota; kingdom Metazoa; phylum Arthropoda; class Insecta; order Coleoptera; family Coccinellidae; genus Cynegetis; species Cynegetis impunctata. Next base: position 1,272,906 of record JARQZK010000729.1, read on the forward strand.
AAAACATAGGTAGCAGAGTTTATAATTTCGTTTTGAGTTGTTTTTGAGGTTTCGGAGAAAACTGTAGCGTTGTTAATGAAATTATACAGCTTTTCGTCATATTTGCAAATAGATCAAGGAGTTCCTTAAAATTTCCCTTATTGCTAGATTCGTCTGTTTCATCGTGTCCCCTACTCGCTATATCTTGGCGACATAAGAATAATATAATGTCTACCAGTTTCTCCAATACTTCTCTGTTTTCCTTAACTTTTTCGTTGTATTTTTCTAACTCTTGAACACGTGCTGTATCAATAACATTAATAATGTTTTTTTTTCCAAACATTTTAAATTTGATCCGCGAAACGACATGTTCCTGGGATTTTTCGTGCCTTTCCAAAGAACGTGATAAATTTTTTAAATCGTCAAATCCTATGCGGCCCCAAACAGAGACATTTTCACTAGTAAAAAGTAAACACTGCCAACAAAATAATTTATTTTTTACCTGTGATCCGGTTAGGCAAGGATGTCTCTCATAGTTCTTTGTATTAAAACCGCGGTTTTGTTTTCTGTTACGCTGCACCAAATTCTTCAATTCAGGGGTAGGTCGCATTGTTTTTATCAAAACTTTATCCTCATAACTTAGTGCACTAAAGTTATGGGATAACAAATATTCCACTAAGTCACCATTGAAATTTTTGAAATTAACTTCAGTAATCAAACTCATTTTGAAACAATACGCGTAACGCGAGCTGTTTTGGGCGGCCATTACTCATTAGACACTACGAATTACGATCACACTACGATTCAATCAACGAATTCACTCGATGTAACGCGAAATTCTATAGTTGTGATTGGTCGACATTGTATAAGACTGGGTTTCGATCGGTGTTACCATTTATATGTGTTTTGCTTTTCTATTGCAATGAAGTATTCATTGGGAGTATTTGCACCATTGTTTGCTTTTCTGTGGCAGGCATAATGAACGTTGAGAATATACCTTTCTAAGCTTTCCGCAGCGTTGCCACAAATCTTGGAATGAATGAAATGCAGTAAATGTAAATACCTTCTATCTTAATTAATAAATTATATTATATAATGTAGGTTGAAAGGAAGGTAGGTGCATAAAATAATATGATTTTGATTAATATGAATATGCTGAATGCTGATTATTCAATATAATATATATATATATTAGTGATACACGGAATATTATTGAGGAGGCTTAGCCTCCTTAGCCTCTTTGACTAGCCGCCCCTGATATATATATATATATTTATATATATATATATATATATATATATATATATATATATATATATTTATATATATATATATATATATATATATATATATATATATATATATATATATATATATATATATATATATATATATATATATATATATATATATATATATATATATATATATATATATATATATATATATATATATATATATATATATATATATATATATATATTTATTTTTATATACCTAAATATTTATTTTTATATATAAGATTATAAGAATCACAGAAGGCATATTCAAATTCTGTGGCATTAGTGGTAATAACGTTCAAAGTGGTCCTTTATATGGGGAATATTGAAACCTTAGGATTAGGAGACACTAACTGCAATCTGTAGCAACAGTGACATTAAACATTATCTGCTCCGTAAGTATGATAAAGAAGTAGCAAGAAATAAATGTGCAGAATATTTGATTGGATAAAATCATTTACATACCAATTGGACGCAACTACAGCCAAAAAATTATATGATTTGTTTAAGCTATAAAATTGCATACCACAAACCTTAGCGATGAAATTTGTATTAACTTTTGGTAAAATTGAATAGAGAAAGTAGGTGGAAAAAGTGTTGTATATCAAACCCACCCACTGTAGCGATTGTGATGCATTTTATAAACGTAACAATGAAAACAGTATAAACTTCATAGAAACAGCATATTATAATAAAACAGAAATTGCACTGGACTTCGGAACACCGAATTAGAAAAATTATTTCATAGATATAGACTATGCAAATTTATTACATTCAGGTTACTCAGAAAATAGATGTTACCTTCTCAATACACCGTTGTTACTGTCAGCGATAAGCCAAAGAGATTGTTTGATAATGGACTAGCAACCCGAAACAATTGCCCAGTAAATATTAAGCTACGGTTCCACTGGAAGAATATTGAGGAACATTATGTTGCTGAATGTTTCTCTTTGTTGCCATAGAAATAAACTTAAGGCAACATACGTAAATTTCTTGTTTTCACTGAATCAACTAAAATTGTTAATAATAGTAGCATATCGTATAGTAGAAACAATCACCATCTGTTGCCAAAACATAAAGAAATATTAGAGAACATTTAGGAACATTTTGGAACATTTACGGAAACAAGCAACAGCAACAAAAATGTTCCTCAATATTCCTTCGGTGGAACCATAGCTATATAGTTATTCGTGTTTGTACTTCACTGCACACTGAAAATCTGCGACACGAATTTTTACTAGTTGCGTTCTCGATACGTTTCCACTGCGATAGCAACACGGATTTGTTTACACATGTTTCCTATTTTCTTTCGAAGTTTACCGCTCAAAATTGAAACCGGCGACAAGTAGGAACAGTCGACATTTGTTGCCGAAAAAGAAGGAAATTTAGGAACATTTTGGAACACTTACATCTCGAAATGTTGCCAACCTTTCTTCAAATACATAAAAAATTCACTTTCAAACAATAACATATGGATGTGAAGAATTCCATTTTTAACCTTCAATGATATTCTCTAGTAATTGTCATAATCAGAATTAATTATTATACATATTATATCTGTGAATGGAATATACCTTTCCTAAATAAAAAACATTGACATGGAAATATTGAAAACTAATGTCTGTCAAGTATGAAAATGTGTTTCAGTATAGTGGCATAAAACAGAAGTCGTATCGATGTATGACCATTGAATTAATAGGTGTTATTTCGATTATTGAATAAAAATCTTGTAAATTTCAACTGCAAATCGAAATAGGAGAACCCTCTTGACTCCAATAATATCTAGTGTTCAATAACATACAATCTTTATTACATTCCATTCTATTTAGATGCTGTGTAGATAATCTTAACACTTGTTTCTATAACATTCCCACCCCGTGAACCAATATTAAAATTCCTTAGTATCTATAAAATTAAAATACCACACAGCAAACAGAGATAATTGCAATTCGATACCGGGTATCTAATGACGTTTTGAAATGATGTTTTCAGTTCACAGGTAGGTATTGAAACAATCGTTGACCTACAGTCAACCGATTTTATCTTACAGAGCGGTACAACAAGCCATAATGGTAAGTTGAGAGATAGAACAATTGGTCAAATGGTTCATTGAAATCATCTAGGATTCTCAGCCACATTTTCGCCGACAAAAATAATCTATTTTACATTCCCTGAAACTAGATGATATATACATATATATGTAAATATATATATGTATATATATATATATATATATATATATATATTTATATATTATATATATATATATATATATAGATATATATATATATATATATATATATATATATATATATATATATATATATATATATATATATATATATATATATATATATATTATATATAATATATATATATATAATATAATTATATTATATATATATATATATATATATATATATATATATATATGAAAAACTTGGTTCTCGGGATGAACCGCGTAAAAGATTTGAAAAATCTCGACGTTTCGGCTCCTTTTGCGAAGCCATCTTCAGGAGAATTACAAGGGAAAATAATTCAGATACGTGGCCTCAATCTGCCTACTCCACGAATCGAATTAGGAGGAATCGGAAATAATACGATTGCGTGGTCTCAAACTGCCTACTCCACCAACCGTACTGCTTCCTGTCAACTCTGAAGTCTCAACCTGCCTACTCTTCAGAGTCAACTGACGGGCCGATCGTCGATCGTCTTGGTCAGTGGGATCTACACCTAAATTATTCCTTCCTTACATCAAAGGAGTAACAGATAAGATCGCAAGATCTCTCAAAAACACAAACATCAAAACAATATTCACCACCCAACAAAAACTCTCCCATCTAATCAGATCCGTCAAGGATAAAATTCCTAACGAAAATCACGGTGTTTATGAGATTCCCTGTTCCAATTGTCCTCGTTCTTATATAGGACAAACGAACCGACGAATTCAGGTCCGTGCCAAAGAACATTCACTTTCAGTAAGACATTCAGATATCACCAACGCCCTTTCCCAACATCACACCCAAACAGGCCACATTATCGATTTCCCCAATACAAGAACTATTGCTCCCGTCCGATCATTCAAATCCCGAATATTTCGTGAAGCTGTAGAAATAGAAAAACGTCCAAATTGTTTGAACACCAGAGATGACAGTCACAGACTCCCATCAGCATGGAAGCCGCTTCTCAGTGGTCGCCGTGTCACACCCAATCGGAGTGCATCCCGCACTGATACCGTGCGTGAATACCCCATTGACGTCAATACTACGTCAATAACTACGTCAATAGAGTACCCGCCCCCCTTCCCTATAAATACGGCCACGCGACGATCGGCCCGTCAGTTGCCTCTGAAGAGTAGGCAGGTTGAGACTTCAGAGTTGACAGGAAGCAGTACGGTTGGTGGAGTAGGCAGTTTGAGACCACGCAATCGTATTATTTCCGATTCCTCCTAATTCGATTCGTGGAGTAGGCAGATTGAGGCCACGTATCTGAATTATTTTCCCTTGTAATTCTCCTGAAGATGGCTTCGCAAAAGGAGCCGAAACGTCGAGATTTTTCAAATCTTTTACGCGGTTCATCCCGAGAACCAAGTTTTTCAAATACTTTCGACCGCGGAAATCTTTCTGAACATATATATATATATATATATATATATATATATATATATATATATATATATATATATATATATATATATATATATATATAAACATATATAGGGTCTTTCAACAAGGATGATATGATGTTAAAATGTCATAAGGGCCATATTGAATACAGTAAAAATGTCGAATGCGGCCAGTTGTGTTCAGTATATTTTGACAATTTATCATGGTGAAATACACACTTCAACAATGCTTGATTTTCATTCAAAAATTTTATGAAAATAATCGTTTTTTTATTCAAACTCAACGTGCACTTCGTGAATTGTATTGTCCTCATAATCGACCTAACGTTCTTGCGATTCATCGAATTGTTGGAAAATTGGAATGAGAATTTACACTGCACGATACGATAATATCAACACGGCATCCAAATGTAAGAAATACAAAAAATATTGAAGCTGTAAGAACTTATGCTGAAGAAGATGCCAATGTTCGAATTTCTCATCATTCACAGCAACTTGGTCTTTCACAGACATCCATTTGGCGTATTTAGAGATAAGACTAGGGCTCACATCCGTATAAGATTATATTGACTTAAGAGCTGAAGCCTCTAGATCATCGAAAGCGTCCTGAATTTGATGAATGGGCATTAGAACAGCTTGACAGTGACAACGATTTTGTTAACAGAATCATCTTTTCATATGAAGCTCATTTTCATCTGAATGACTTTGATAATACGTAAAATTGTCGGTTCTAGGAAGCTACTAATCCAAAAGAGATTGTTGAAAAGCCAATGCTTCCTTAAAAAGTAACAGTGTGGTGTGGTTTATGGTATGGTAGAATCATAGTACCATACTGTTTTGAAAATGAGAAATGAGGACTGTCGAACTGTTACAGTAAATGGTGAACGCTATAGAGCAATTTTAACAAATTTTTTGTGGGTATAAATGGAATAAATTCATTTGGACTAAATGTGGTTTCAACAAGACGGTACCACTTCGCACACTGCTAACGCAATCATCGACTTATTGGAAGAGAAGTTTGGTGAATCCATAATTTCAAGAAATGCAACTGTTAACTGGCCTCCAAGACGTTGTGATTTAACTCCTTTGGATTACTTTTTGTGGGTATATTTGAAATCATTATTATATGCAATACCATGAACACTTGAAGCATTGAAATAGAATATTGAGACCTGTATTGGTGGAATTAGACCAGATTTTTTGCATAGAGTCATTGAAAATTGGACCTGTAAAAAGAGTCGAGGTGCAAAACGCAAGTACCTAATAAAAGTTCTTCATTTCAAAATAAAACATACAAGTTATAATCACAACACTTGTGAGTGAAAAAATTAAATCAAATTTAATCATCAAAAAGCGAATATCAACTACCTACATTATACCATGATTTTTGTAAAATATATCTTCTTTATCATGTAGGCTCTATTCCCAACATCATTTCAAAGACTTCACTCTTTAACCTTTTGACATTTGTCTCACTGGGAATATGTAATGCAAGTTTTTGTAATATTTTATGCACTAAGTGAAACTTTTTTTGTGTTGTGGAGACTCAAGTTGTTTTATAGTTGCTTTCTGTTTTCTCCTCAAATAAATAAATGCTCATTCTTAAAAATTAAAGAGCAAACATTTCTATGGATAGCTGCAGATGTCAAAAAACCATTTTTCCTCAATCTACCTCTGCATGACTAATTATACTTCCTTTGTACGATACTTTCCAGTGGTCTCTTCTGCAATGTGAATATTATTTCACGGCCAGTAGCATTACGATAAAAACTAACGCCAAATCTTAGTTGATATTCGAATACTGCCCGTTGAACTCTTCAACGAATTTCCACCCAAATATCTCCTTAACAGATAGTTGTTCTTGAGGCAGAAAAAACTATCATAATATGGGAGAATTCAGTTAAAATTTTATCTGTTCCAAACTTTGGTGCAGGAAAGTAGCATTGTGGAGATGCATGAGCAAAAAATTTTCAAACCAGTGGCAAAATATGTAGAAATAAACCCACTAGAGCTTTTTGGGATGTGCATGGATATCAAAAAAACTGTTTTCGAAATATTTATGTACTCCCAAACGTCACCAAATTGAGTTGGACGATTGAAAATTTGTACGGCGCTTGAGTTGATATTAGTAAAATGCTTTCTGGTGGTATGAGCATCATTCTCTAACGCTATGCCACTCACACTCGTATGTAGATATCTAGGTGTATATAAAACTCTTGAATAGAATAAAGATCACAAGCCATCAACATACTATAAACCTCTCGCTTAAAAACATTACCACTTGTTTTCCCATAGTTTTTTCATGAAGTGCATTGAATTAACGTAGGGCCATATACAACGAAGCTTTTTCTGTGAGAGTCAAGGAGTGGATCAACATACTATAAACCTCTCGCTTAAAAACATTACCACTTGTTTTCCCATAGTTTTTTCAGGAAGTGCATTGAATTAACGTAGGGCCATATACAACGGAGCTTTTTCTGTGAGAGTCAAGGAGTGGGACGGATAAAGATATAGATTTTTATGTCTAGTTGAATTTTTGTTTTTATATTGCTCAACTAGTTCCTGATGCATCACTCTAAGTGCTATTTTTTGACGAAAAAAAATTACTTCTGCACCAGCGCAACAAACCAAGAATATAATTCCATAAGATAGTATAGATTGAAAATTTAGCCTGAGATTATTACTATCACACCAGTCGTTTAGGAGGACAGAGTCAGTTATATGAGTAGTTTTTTTGAGACTAGGTGATGATAATATCACATTAATATCATCCGCATAAGTGACTAGATTGACCATTCCCTCACCATCTGATTTACCGTAAAGTAAGGAGGGCAAGTCATTAACATACAAAATGAAGAGGAGAGGACCAAGTATGCTACCCTGCAGGTCCCCAGCATTGGTGACTTTTACTGATGATACATAAGTGTTTTCATTAATTTTAATTTCAACATGTTGTTTTCTTTTAGTCAAGTAACTTTCTATTAATTTCATTTGAATATATATATATATATATATATATATATATATATATATATATATATATATATATATATATATATATATATATATAAAACATGAATTTCTCTCGAATGAATTTGCCCAATTGGTCCACAATTATAGAACCAAGAACAACCCATCGCCCTAACCGCACAAAACTCTGAGTTTTTCGACTGGCTGATAAATAACATCGCCAGCAGTTCATACAATCGAACTTTGTACTAATTGGGATCCAGAGGGACACCATGATTGCGCACGTCAGATAAAGAACAGAACATTATTTATGGCACTCATTGTATCGCTGGAAGTATCAGCTATTTCTCCTAAAAATATATATTTTTAATTTGGTCTTATTAGGTTTCGAATTAACTTTCTTGTCACCTTCGGTTTCATGTCCGCTGATGAGACTTATCAATTTGAATGAATTTATTGATACCTAACCTTGCTTTCGTTCTGGCACTTTATTTAATATCCTATTTATTTTTGATTTAACCTCTCACTTAAATTTTTATTTATAGGCTGAGTAAGGGATTGCTGCCCGACTATTTTGGAGGTTTTGTAGTTGGAAATCATGATAAACATAATTACAACGTAAGAAGGCAAGCGAATTTTTATATAACAAGAACAAATACAAGGTTTCTTCCAATATTTAAAAGGAATTTCATTTTGTTCCTCAATTTCATCCATAGTCGTCGTTACAGCGAACTTGCGAACACAAAAAACTGACGTTGTTTATAAAATTGAAAAACAGTTCCCAACGTCGTGCACGACGTTGGGATTTTTTTTCAGAATTACGAGGTACGGGGTTTGTTTTTTCTTCGGAATCAAAATGTAATCTTCCAACGGGATTACGAAAAGTCTTTAACGACACACGGCCGATACGCAAATAACGGATTCGGTTAGTTATAATCCTCGGCTGCGCCTCGGATTACAATATCCAACCTCATCCGTTATTTGCTACATATCGGCGTTGTTACGTTAATAACTATAACTTCAGTTATGAACAAACAGAATAACATGATTCATATATATATATATATATATATATATATATATATATATATATATATATATATATATATATATATATATATATATATGAGTATTTGAAAAACTTGGTTCACGGAATGAACCGCGTGAAAGATTTGAAAAATCTCGACGTTTCGACTCCTTTTGCGAAGCCATCTTCAGGAGAATTAGAAGGGGAATAATGCAGAATCGTGGCCTCAATCTGCCTACTCCACGATTCTAATTAGGAGGAATCGGAAACAATACGATTGCGTGGTCTCAACCTGCCTACTCCACTAACCGTACTGCTTCCTGTCAACTCTGAAGTCTCAACCTGCATACTCTTCAGAGTCAACTGACGGGCCGATCGTCGCGTGGCTGTATTTATAGGGGAGGGGGCGGGTACTCACGCTCATCAGTGCGAGATGCACTCTGATTGGGTGTTACATGGCGACCACTGAGAAGTGGTTTCCATGCTGATGGGAGTCTGTGACTGTCATCTCTGGTGTTCAAACAATTTGGACGTTTTTCTGTTTCTACAGCTTCACGGAAAATTCGGGATTTGAAAGATCGGACGGGAGCAATAGTTCTTGTATTGGGGAAATCGATAATGTGGCCTGTTTGGGTGTGATGTTGGGAAAGGGCGTTGGAGATATCTGAGTGTCTTACTGAAAGTGAATGTTCTTTGGCACGGACCTGAATTCGTCGGTTTGTTTGTAGAGAACGAGGACAATTGGAACAGGGAATCTCATAAACACCGTGATTTTCGTTAGGAATTTTATCCAGATGGGAGAGTTTTTGTTGAGTGGTGAATATTGTTTTGATGTTTGTGTTTTTGAGAGATCTTGCGATCTTATCAGAGGAGAGACTTCGGAAATTTTTTTTTCAAATTCAGAGTAGCAAACACTAGTAAACAACTTTTGTTGATTTTTCGGCGGAAAAAGCTCGAAAGTTTCCGTAGGTTAACGCTAAAATTTAATTTCAGACAATTCTTGTTTCCGATTATATGTATATGTTTGTTAAATAATAAAAGAATCTATACTTGGCTTCACAATAAATTATTCATTGGAAAGCTCGACTGAAAAAAAAAATGGTCCATTTTATTTGGATAATAATTTGGGGATAGGGGGCCTCCACTCCTTTGTTGTCCTTAGGCCTACAGACTTCTAAATCCGGCATTGACTACAAGAGTATGTGTTTTATGGAAAAATTAGACTAAAAATTAAACAAACTTAAGAAGACATTATGAAAAAAATATTAGCTGAATGGCAGAACAAAATCGTTCATTTATCGTTATCTGAAACACAATTGTAACGTACATATAATTGATTTGTTCTAACACATGCTGGCACAGTGACAACATGTCATCTACGATGCTGTGAACACTTATCCGAAAAGATATTTCAAAATAAAACAACCGTTGGTCATTACACATTAGAAGCAATTTCCATTATAACTACAGTAAATGATATGCAATGTTTCACACTAAAATACATACTAATTTTTCTTCCATTCCAAAAGGAAACCAGAAAATCACAATATTTCAAGGCACCAAAATTTACTTTGATTATATACGAAGACTTTCGTAATTACTAACAGATTATATTGAAACTCACTCTCAAGAAATATTGTGGAGTGCTTTCAGTGGATTGAAGGACAATCAGATAGATGTCGCCAGTATAAAATAGTCTGATATTTTCTGCAATTCGCGTTGTGACAACTAGAACAAAAAAAATATCTTATGAAACTATTTGCAGTGATATTGAAGATTTTTTTTGTATACATATCCGTAATTGAAAAGTTAGTGGAAATATTGAAAAATTCAATTTGTTATCATAAATATATTGTAATTATGTATGAGTACCTATATCTAGTGGTTTGGAACACAGGTCAATCTTCGGTGCATGACTAAAATTGGTGTGAACACAGACCATACAGGACTGCATAGGTCGGTTGTCGGGAAGTGGTCGGTTGTCGAGAAATACCATCTATTCTAAATGAATGACGCGTAGGCAGGTATGTTGATTTAAAGATTCGAAAAGTCCGTCGATTAAACAAAAGATAATACTTTGTGAATTTTTTAACTTTCCAGGTAATATAATTTCAAAGACATTTAGCAGCTATGAGGAATTTGCATTTCAGAAATTTTGGGAATTGGTGATGTTTATCTATACAAGACATACAAGAGTCTGTTTTTTGATTTATAGGACTTTAAATATTCTGTATAGGAGGAATTGACTGTTTGACCTATATAAAAAGAATATACTCCGAACAAATCAGCTTTTAAGCTCGGGGCTGATCTCATCTTTGTCTTTGAAAATAATTTTTGACAATTTGGTGTGGTCTGAAAGCTATTTTTATCTTCAGGTTAGAAAATAATTCAGATATATGATTTATTTTTCTGCCATATTAAGTTAGAGAAAAGTATTTTTTGGAACGAAGTTTCTTTCAACCCATGCTAGACTGTAGGGAAAACTATTACGAACCACTTCAGTAGAAAATACTTTATTGGTATAGATACGTTGATCAAGTTATTGTTTGCTATACTGGTACAGATAGACAATTGGATAATTTCATTACTTATATTAATTCCATACATCCCTGTATTAAATTTTTTTTTGAAACTGAAATAAATAATTTTATTAATTACTTAGATTTAACTATAACCAGAAAGAGCAATTCATATGAATTTTCAATATTTTATAAACCATCTCATACATATATTACAATTCATACACGCAATTGCACATAAGGTAGCCCCATATCATAGTATGATTTATAGATTTTTCGAAATTCCGTTGTCCGAAACTAATGTTAGAAAATAATTAAATAAAATCAAACAAATGTCAGTAAATAATGGTTATACACCCAAAGTGATTGAGAGTCTCTTTTAGAAGAAAAAATACAAAATGGCAATTTCACAAGTTTACCGACATGTAACCCAGAAAAGTACAGTATTTAATTGTTTAACATACATAAACAAAACTTCAAAGTTTCATATAAAACCAACAATAGCATTGGAAAATTGATTAAAAACAACAAATCAAAAATTTATAGAGATGAACGTACTGGTGTGTATAGACTTAATTGTAATGATTGTGATAAATTGGGATGTAGGTACAATTAGAAATTTCAACACTCGAATAAATGAACTCCAAGCAGAAAACTGACTCTAATTAGGCGTGCCATCTATATATATATATATATATATATATATATATATATATATATATATATATATATATATATATATATATATATATATATATATAGATGGCACGCCTAATTAGAGTCAGTTTTCTGCTTGGAGTTCATTGATTCGAGTGTTGAAATTTCTAATTGTACTTTATCCGCCTCTGTGTATATGTATATATATATATATATATATATATATATACATATACACAGAGGCGGATGAAACGTTCAGAGCGCCGTAGGCAAGCATCTCATCGGCGCCCCTATATTAAAAATACCTCGTACTATAGTTTGACCTTTACTGATGTACCTCCCCATAGGAACATGCGGTGGAGTCCAAGGAAAAAAGAGCATGAGTTTATATGAGATCGATATTGTCGGACAGATCTTATGATTTCGGTTTATAATATTTTAAAGCTTTAAGGACTGACATGTAAACCCGAAAATTATGAAATTCCCTTTACAATAATAACTGGCTTTACACGCCGGTCGTATGAATTAAATTATTGAACAGGATAAAAATGAATTCAATCAGTGTATCTAATATTTCATTTATATATTTAACTAACTTTAATATATTATAGTTACTTAATTCCAACTCGATAGTATAGTATAGATAGTGGCCTAGGTGTCTGCCGTGAGAGCGGAAGGTCCCGGATTTCTGTCTCGGTCCGGCAAATTTGGGAAACGAACTTCGTCGTGAATTGTCTGGCGCTTTTATTAATTTTAAGAATTTATTGATACTTGGTAAATAAAGAAAAATCAAGTTACGAGTTATTTAGTTAAACAGAGATACAGGGTTAAATTTTCAACACGATCTGAATTTTTAAGTACCTATACTTACAGTAACCTTGAAGACACTCTGGTAAGTTAAAGTTAGATATAATTGGAAACAATTGAATTATTTGCAAAAATAAGCAGTTTTCCGTCTCGAGCTACCGTTGTTGAATAAGAACGCAGATGACTACCTTCATCGACAAAACACTTTTCTAAATCATCGGAATACATTGTTACTAACGTACTTGCTCTATTTTGAACTTCTTCAGAACTCAAATTGGTCAAGTTGTTTAAAAATGAAAATTTACTGCAAAAATTACTGTATGATTCTCGTCTTTTTTAAAGTTCAAGATTTCTTTATTTTACAACTCCGCCCGCGCGCCCCTTTGTACCCTCGCGCCCCTAGGCACACGCCTAGTTTGCCTTAAGGATAATCCGCCTCTGCATATATATATATATATATATATATATATATATATATATATATATATTATATATATATATTATATAATATATATATATATATATATATATATATATATATTATATATACATACATATAATATATATATATATATATATATATATATATATATATATATATATATATATATTGCCGAGTACCCACTTTTACTTAGTTTTCAATAATACGGCAATATCTCTTAGTTATATATATATATATATATATATATATATATATATATATATATATATATATATATATATATATATATATATATATATATATATATAATTATTTATTCGAATTATTGTTGCCTTTGAACTATTTCTAATCTCTTGATAATTATTAGCAATAACAGGCTTGTTGAATCTTAAAAAACTCGATTTTATTCTTTATTTTACAACTCCGCCCGCGCGCCCCTTTGTACCCTCGCACCCCTAGGCACATGCATTTGTTAGGAAAAAGTTTTGATAAAGCCACGAATGTCGTGGCGAAACGTCAACTTTTCAATAAAATCGAGTTTTTTAAGATTCAACAAGCCTGTTATTGCTAATTATTATCATGAGATATATATATATATATATATATATATATATATATATATATATATATATATATATATATATATATATATATATCAGACATCGAATGAATCCACAAACATTGTTATACATGAGATCTAAAATTAATTTGAAAACTACTCTCCGTTGAATTTTGATACAGTGCAATAATCTATTATTTTCGAGAAACATACGACTTGAAATAACTCTTAAGTGAACATAAGGATTGTAGAATTGGGAGATCGGGAAACAAAAAATAAATATCAAGAAAACCACAAATTGAATTTTTAATATCCCTGAAGGAACTTCAAGTGCATTTGTCAGGAAATCGTTACACATTGTTCAGAATGAATAATAGAAAAGTCGCCTCGGCATCAATTTTTCCTGGCCTTACTTTTCAGTTTTTCATTTGAAATATTTATTTATACTTTGTCGACGAAGCTTTTAGAATGGACAAAACGTTGATATATCCTATGAATTTTTTAAAGCTAAGGAAGGTCGTTGGATGACGAACTTCTAAAAGTACTAAGTGGAGTTCGGTTCATTAGAAGTTTTTCATCCAAATAAAGTATTAAGGTGTTAAAAAAAAGTTATTGGATTAGTAGAAATGGATCATGAATAACTAGTATTGAATAAGTTATTATATTAATTTCAGTTCTTATTTTTGCGTCATGTTCAATCAGTTATATGAAAAATTATAAAAGAAATATATTTACTCATGTATAATGTCTAATTAGTTTAATCAAAGAAACATATTTTATTTTTTCAGGTTGTTATATCCTGGATCAGTGTTTATCATTGTAGTTTATCAATTCAGTTAATATTTGAAGTAGCATTCAGAAATGATTCTATTATTTGATCTAAATTTGAAATACAAAAATTTTAAAAATTAATATTTTTTTTTACCTGAAGCTAAATCGTAATCGAATGAGAGGAAAAACGCGCGAGCAGCGAACTCTACTGAAAGTCGTATTATCCCCTCACTTTTTTCTTTCTACATAAAAATTCTTAAACTCGTAAGTCAATTTAGATGGCCAGAAGAGAGCAATTTAAACCTCCAAATAAAACCTCTTTAACATCAATCAAATTAACTTGTAAATTGAAGGTATGCGCATTACTCGAAAATCCTCAAAAATCACTGAAATTTCAACAAATTGCTGTTGTAAAATGAATCTATTAAATAATCAACTTTTATATGATACTGCAGATATAAATCCAGTATTGAATCGAATTAATGAACATGGCAAAAAATTCATCTCAAATCAGAACAATAGAAATATTGTGGAACCACTGATACGCCATCGCTATGAAGAAACTATAGCACAAGAAAAATTACTACACTGAAAAAAATTTTGATCTCCAAATCAATAAACGACGATTGTTGACCATTTTTAATTAAACCAATAACGCCGTTAATGCAGTAAATGAAGGCATTTATTGTTTTAATAACAAATATTGTTGAACCAATAAAATGCATTTAGTTGATTCAATGAAATCTGTTTCTTAAATTCAGAAGGATAATTTCATTGAATCAATAAATTTTTCACCTATTCAATGAATTTTTTCATTCTTGTAATGAATCAAGTTTATTGAATTCAGTAGCAACTCAAATGTATAAAAATAATGAAAACAATAAACGAAATTATTGATTTTCATAGTAAAATAATCTTTGAGACAATAAATGTGTTCATTAACTCAAATATTCCATCGGAACATTTTTGACGGATCTATGCTGATGAATTGTTATGATTATAATAAATACTTTATATAAATATCCAAATATATATATATACATATATATATATATATATATATATATATATATATATATATATATATAATAACTATCCATGAGTGTGTGTGCCTGGTGTACAAAAAAAAACTCTTGAGTAGCAGAGCTCCATCACTAAGGTCGTGTTTTTCGCACGAAGTGAATCGCGTCCAGATTTGATTTTAACGGATTGAATTATATTTTGAAAAATCACTCTTAAATAGCACACCGAATTGAAAAGTAGGAAATATACTTATTTTATAAAAAAAAGATTCTCGTGTGCATTGTGGTTAAATAGAAAGTTGAAACCATTAAAGGAAGGTACCTCAACATCAACTCAATCCACATACCAAATTGTAAACCTATATTGGAAAAAAAATTCGTGAAGTGCATCGTGTACTGATTTTGATATTTTTGTTCGGCAACGTATATATATATATATATATATATCTATATATATATATATATATATATATATATATATATATATATATATATATATATGCGATGCAGGTCGGAACAGTCCCCGTGCGGTTTCAGCTCATTAAAAATTTCTGGAAAGTCGTGGTCAAACGGATAAAAAAACTACTCCCGCATCTGCTTTCCTTCGATACACTGCAATAGTGTGTATTTTATGCGAAAATACGATTAAAAATATATAATATGGATATTTGAAAGTTCAGTATTATTTTCATTGAATATTTAACTTCTTTGAATATTGTTTGTGTAAGTTTCTGGAATAATGTCGTTCCTTCAACCATGTTATTATTGAATATAGCGTAATTGTCCCAATTAATAGGTTATTGTGACAAGAAATAGTTATTCGTTGCTTCAATAAAGCCTGTGTCATATACAATGTTTAATGTATGAATTTCAAGAATATGATTGTCGAATTAATGAAGAGTCATTGTGTGAAAAATGTTGATGGTTGACACAAATAACGCTGTAGTTCCACCAAAAAAATGTTTGTTGTTTCAATGAACCTACAATTGCGATCTAACGGTTATTTTTTTTTCGATTATTAGCACATTTTAGTTTCACGTATTATTGAGGGAAGACTTTATGGTTTATCGTTGTTTTCTAGTTTTACATCGAAGAAATTGTGTGTTCAATAAGTAGGTAAGTGAGAAATTTTATTACGAATAGTTCTTCAAATGCTTTTTTTGTATTTGTTATAGGAATATTATAGGGTCAGCAAGAGAGGAAAAATTTACAATAAATATTCTAATCTCAAGTCTTCCTTAAAAGTAGCTATGTCGGATAAATTACCGAGAAAAGAAAAAAAGAAAAGAAAATTTCCCGTCATCAGAAGATTTTTGGTGAGTGTTGGTGAATGTTATTTCCAATCCAATTTTCATTATATACTTGAATTTATTCAATTCTAGAAGCAGAATAAGATGAAGACAGTTACATACGATGTCTGAAGTTTGACAATCTAACCGTGGAGGAATTAGATGCCTGCTGAAAGGCTTGTGCTAAGCACAGACTTCGCCAAATTAAAGAATTAAAGTCCATTATGAAGATTTTTGAAGAATGGCCATTTTACAAAAATCTTTCAGGGTACCTTTTCGTAGGTTTTACTAAACTGTTTTGTTATTTATAATTTTTGACCTAATAATTTTTGCAGATCGACATGGAGTTTCAAATATTATTCGAAAAAGACGGACTATATATATATATATATATATATATATATATATATATATATATATATAATCTTTGATAAATTATTAGCAAATAACAGGCTGGTTGAAGCTCTTTAAAACAAACTCAATTTTTACAAAAATTGATGCCTCACCACGACATAATCAAAATTGAAATTTCCTTTGGACATTTATCTGTTTTTGAAAAATAATTGAAAATAAAACATGGCTCTTTGAAGTATGCTATTCAGTCTAACTCTTTTATATTTCCAAATTGTACATTATTAGATGTAAGGGAAAACCAAAAAATATGGCAATGATCTAACTTAAGCTGAGAGTTTTTAAACTGGTTAAGTACCCTTTTTTTCTAAAAGATTTGAAATTCTTAAATAAATAAGATTATTCATTAAAAAACGGCTACTTTCCATATAACCTACAAAAACAAATACCGATAATTTTGCTTTACTTGTTTAATATTTCCCAAAACCTTATTTTTCTTTTTTTAATGTTAATTTACTCTTTCTGAGAATTCTCTCGGATGGAATAATCGGCCTCCTTTTGGCAAAGTTTTGGCAACCAAATCTCCCATAACCGGAGAGTTCAAAACAATAAACCACCCAAAAATTTTAAGATTTTCTTCCATAACAGAGGATTATTTATTATAAAAAATTTACATTAAAAAACGGCTACTTCCATTATAAAAACGAACTATACCGATAATTTTTTGCTTTACTTGTTTAATATTTTCCCAAAAACTAATTTTTCTTTTTTAAATTAATTTACTCTTTCTGAGATCTCTCGAATGAATTTTAATCGCCTTACGTGGCAAGTTCTGACCAAAATCTCCCATACCCGGAGAGTCAAACAATAAAACCACAAATAAGTGAATTTTCTTCCCATAACAGAGGATTTTATTTAATTAAACTATTTTCATCTTCCAAATTTTCCAATCATACTTAGCTACGCCGTTCTATGAGGACCAAAGAGATCCGACAAACACGGTGTCAACGGCTTGCCTTTCCATATAAGGCGTACTATACGATAATTCTACTCCACTCTTTAAGGTTCCCCCTAACTAATTTCTTGTTGTTAGATAAATAGAACCCTATTATTATTTATTTTTCAAACATTACGTAGGTAAAAGTTTCTTGGGCTTTCCCTTACCATCTTAATAATTACATCATTTTTGAAATATATATTAACTGAATAGCATTATTCAAAAAGCAGCCCTTTGTTTATGTCAATTATTTCAAAAACAATAAATGTCAAAGAAATTTCAATTTCGAATTGTCATGGTGAGGCATCAATTTTTTCAAAATTGAGTTTTTAGATTCAACCCAGCCTGTTATGCTAAATAATTATCAAAAGATTAAAAAATAGATCACAGGCAAACAACAATTCGAAATGAATATATTAATATATATATATATATATATATATATATATATATATATATATATATATCATTCATCCGTTGAGCAACTGACTTCATTAACTCAATAACTGTTCTTTAGTACGAACAACAAAATTCATACTAACAAAAAAGCGATTTATTGGTTCAATGAAATATTTTCATTGAACCTAAAATTGCATTAATTGTTTGAACAAATAGTATTTGTTTAACAATGAAAGTATAAATTCGCTTAACAATCCAAAATTCATTACACCAAACAAATCGTTCATTGTTCCAATGTTCCTCATTTTTGAACTAATGAACATGTATAAATTGTTTCAATTATTGGTATTATCATTCTGCAGATGTTTCACCCAACAAATATAGTTTTGTTGACTCAATGAATGCGTTAATTGGACCAAAACTAACGTACAAATTAATTGTTCCAATGAATTTTTTTATTGTTTTAGATACATTTTTTTGTTCAGTGTAGCATTACCACTTTTTGAATATTCAATATCCTTGGAATAGCACCCTTAAAATCAGTATATATATTTTGTAAAATAGAAATTCATGTTACCGAAAATGTCGATAGCCATTTGATTTATAATAATCAATAAAGTTGTCTCAATTGAACTGATATCAACCCAATCTAGGTACCAAATTTGAACCCTCTAATTCAATCAGCAGAAGCTGTGGAGGTGCTCAAAACCACAAAACCCAAATATTCACATTAAAAGTATTTGGAAAAATAGTTAAAAACAATACATTCCACTTGATTCACGTTAGAAATTTTAATCATTTAACGCAATCTGGATGAACCATGGAGGCGTGCAAATCCTCAAACACCAAGAAAAAACAATAAAGATCTTTAATAAATGGCAGAAGAGCTTAAAAAAGTTTA
>JARQZK010000729.1:1297500-1325000 GCA_030704885.1 Cynegetis impunctata
AATTTTCTCTCGTTTATTGGTTGTCAATAGGTATACATGTTCTTGCTACTATTTTGTCAAATTGACAATGTACAATAAATAACTTCATCGAAACTTCATTTGAATAGTTATTGCCTTCTATTTTGATTGTTTTCAAATCAAATATTCGTTAATGAACGCGCGAGCGTTTCATTGTTGATGGACAAATTGTCAAAATTTCATAATGACATCTTTCTTGACATTTCATAGCTACCTAATACAAAATAAGGATAAATAATCCGATTTTCATAGAAACTTGCTTTTATTTCGGAAATCTGACATTTTAGGTATAGGAATATGATACATCATTTGAAAGAGATTTCAATTTTCTTTCGAGATATTCAATAATATACAGGGTATTTCATTTGAAAAAATGCACTTTTTACTATTTTTGTATTTATCGTTAAAATCGCAAAATTCGGAGGACCCTGTATAATGGAGAACAAAGTCCTTAAAAAATTCCTAATACGTCGGAACTTGGTAAACTACACCTAAAATTTCAGCATCCTACGAATCTGAATACCCTAGTACTGAACATTTAATTGAAGCTATGTTTTGCACAAAAAAATAAGGAAATCATTTAATTTCTCGAAAACCTCTGGAAATAGGTATAGGGAAGTATCATACAAAAACAATTGGAAAATGGTAGAGAAGCAAAAAATGGAATAATATATAGGGTGTCTCATTTGAAATTTCACAGTTGCTGCTACTTTTTAGTATAAGCGGCAACGCCGCAGCGTCACTATTATTTTAGATTGATAGAGCAAAATCAATCATCCATGAAACCAAATTTTCAGAATAATCTCATGTCCCGTTCTCCGTAAACGTCTAACCTACCATCCACCGTGAGTGACCCTGTATATATATATATATATATATATATATATATATATATATATATATATATATATATATATAAGTATATATATTTATATATATATATATATATAGTATATATATATATATATATATATATATTATATATATTTATATATTTATTTAAATTTATATATATATTTTTATATATATATATATATATATAAAAATTTATATATATATATATATATATATATATATATATATATATATATTTATTTATATATATATATATTTGTTTTTATGTATGTATGTATGTAAGAGCTCATGTATTTTACACTTGTTTACACGATAAAGGGCGCAAGTTTTTAGCAATAGGGTTGAAATTTTGTAAGTAGGTAGTTTCGTATGACATCCTGGTTGGAATTGCTTTTGATACGAATTGGTTGGGGGTTGAACCCCCGGGGGAGAAAATAAATCTTGTTTACCCGATAAAGAGCATTTAAAGCAATGGGGTTCAAAGTTGGTAACCTAAAGAGACGGAAGGCTGGTTCGAAGTATCAACTTTGGAATTTTAAATGGTAGTATAGGCTATTGGGCATCGGATGAAAGATGTTTTTAATCGCTTTTTGGAAGAAATAATTAAAATTTCGGAAAAAGCTCAAAGTAAGGAACGTTGTCAAATAACGTGGTTACTCACATCAAATATGTCAAGAACTAGATCGTAGGTTTACTGAAAATTAAAGTTTTTTTTTTGATATAAAAATTTTAGCATGACTCAATACCGAAGTTTCATTTTTGTAATGGTTTGACTATCTATGCCATTAGTTTTTCAATAAAACTTGAACAGATGTTGAAAAGGACGTTTTTTCGTCAAAAGCTTCTCGTAAACGTAAAAAAATTAAATTCTATTAAAAAGTATAGTATTCATATTTTAATTCGAAAGTAGATATATTATATATCTTAAGTATATTACACATATCCAGTTTTAAATCTTTTGTATGATGTTGTGAAAAGTTCCAGTTGTTATGCTGATGAAAAAGTTTCTAATGAATCAAAATGGCATCCTTCAGTGTATTCAACTTCGTTATCAAATCAATATTTTTTTGACTGCTTTTCTTGCTTTTTTGTGGTTTTTGATTGAATTTGAAAAATCCACAGCTCCTGCGAAATTGAGTAAGAGGGTTGTTATTGTAATTTGGTATGGAGATTGCATCTAGATCAGTAAGCGATGCACTTCGCGAATTTTTAATTTTTTTGATGAATTATTTCCTAATTTCAATCACGGTTCGCTATTGAAGCGAAAATAAATTAGAGCAAACAGACAGGTCCCTGTTATGCCCTAAATTTGTATATGCCAAATGAATACAACATTATACAATAAAAGAAATAAACAACATTATCCATTCTGATTGAAGAATGTCTATTTTTAAGGGAGTTTATTTTCAATTGAAAACATAATCACATAGCTTTGATCCATTTTTCCACATTTACAAATTCGCTGAAAAAGTGCGCTATTCATCGCATTTAAACAATTAGTACCTACACAACATAGAACATTCAAATCAAAACTTTATAAGGTTGGTACTTCTGGTCATAGTATTTTCTTTCAGACAACAACCGCCATCTATACGTCAGTTCAGCTACTTCTGAGAATATGCTTATATCAAAACTATTTAATATTGAAAAACTTAGTAGTTTTTTTTACTCAATTCTAGAAAAGATGAATCAAGCCGTTCCTTATACAGAGCTGTTATCTTCCGCAATCCCAAAATATCTCAACTCCTACAATAACTATAATTCAACTACGAGAAGACATCCAGACGTTGTTTTCGTTGAGAGTTCTTAATTTCCTGAAAAAATCCAAAGACTCCGTTTCCCAGTTCAATTATTATTTCGTTTTCACGGACAGCACCCCGGCGCAGCCATAAATTTCCCCGTGTTACAAAACAAACCAAAGCAACAATAGACCGTATGAGTGACACAAATAACCCTGGAAAATAGCAGAAAGACCGAGGCCTATCCGAGAATACGTATAGGTCGAGTGATTTATGCCATATGCTCCTTAAGAAAGGCTCAAGCATCTATTTTTTGTCCCTATTCGAAAGTGTCAAACCATAAATCGTGGCGGACAAAGGTCCGACCATCGAGAACGGGCTTATTTCGTTCTGTGATCTGCGAGACGCGCGGAACTGGATGGAACACACCGAACACTGAAATATTGGAAGGTTTTTCTTCTTTCACGGAATTCTAATTACGCGCGGGGTTCTTGTGCGGACCGAGAAATACGACTGTGTGGAAAGTGTGGAAAAAGTATCATTTCGACATTTGCTTGCCGATTTCCATTCGGCGAGAAAATACACTGCCGAGTTAGATTTTCTAGGCCCTTTTAAAGTTTTCGCAGGATGAAATATTCCTTTATCTTCGTAGGGATATTCTCATATATATATATATATATATATATATATATATATATATATATATATATATATATATATATATATATATATATATATATATATATATATATATATATAATATATAATATATATATATATATATATATATATATATATATATATATATATATATATATATATTTACAAATGAACAATTCCTTTATTACTTATCTTTATACAGTAGGTATATCAATATGAATTTATTGACTGTTTCAAATGCTCACAGTGGTTTTTTTTTAACTAACGATGATTAAATGGGTAGTAAAAAATTTATTAGGGGGTAGTTAAGTGGCTGAGTAAGTTAGATTATTTGGTGATGTATTCTGTTGTGTTTTAAATTCTCGAGTTACCAAATTAATGTTGAATCTCTAGAACCAAATGATTTATAGATATATTGTGATTTATGGTGTTCTCAAACTTGAATGGAATTTGTAAAAAATTTTCAATTTCTCGGCATTTTTCTGCTATGATCGAAAAAAACCTATATACATGGTTTTTAAGTTGGTACATTCCATTTAACACTGTATAGAATGCAAAAAAATAAAGAAAAATTTTCAATAAAATTATGTCCGAAAATTATTTATTTCCAAGATACAGGGTGTTTAAATTTCAAGAAAAATTTTCTTTTTTATCAAATCTTTCCTACCACTCTAGATAGTAGACAAAATTTGGTTCACTCCTTTTGGCCATTATATCAAATGTTTTGATGTTAAAGTTCTCGAAAAATGTCTACCAGTGGCGTTCGAACAGGATTTATATTGAATTTTTTAAAGGGAAAAAATAGAACTCCACTACTTTTTCTTATAATCAATATTATTTTTGGAATGCTCATTTACTCTGGAGTTAATTTGGTCTCTTGATATTTTTTCGTATAACGAACGGTTTTCGTTTGAAGAAATAAAAGCCATTTTGATGCATGGCAAAATCGCTAAATTCTGATATGGTGTTTTGTATCTAAAATTCGTTTTTCTTCAATTTGAATTAAAATAAAATCAAATACTTTCATTACTACAAAATAAAAATATCTGGAGTGGTAGGACAGTTATGATAAAAACGGCATTTTTTTCGTAAAACACCCTGTATCGAAGCATTTTCGGACATGTGTTGTAAATTGACAACCGTTTCACTGTTAAGTTAGTAATTTCTGTCTTCTAACGGTACACACTCTATTTAAATTGAAACTGCTTCAGATGTCATTCTGGAATTTCACCCCATCGTCCAGAATGCTCTCCAAAGTGATAATGTTAAGAGTATGGCACATGAAATTCAAAACTATTATCAAACCGTACAGAACTTGGGACACTCTGTATATAATATTCCTAACAAAAAAACACAGTTTAGTAGTTTCTGAAGGTTTATAACCTCTTGTATGAATTCAGCAAAACATAAACAGTTCTTTATTTATATTCTTGCAGAAGAGTATATCTTTATGTGCATACACATCCTTCGCATCTTCATAAACATTTTCATACCACTACAAGAAAATAAAAAGTTGGAACGGAAACGTATAACGTTACGAACATCACCATTCAGAAAGTGAGACATGATAATATCGATTTCGCAAGAACCGATTCCAAGAATCCATGGCAGGTAGAAAGCTCGGGCTCAAAAGGGTGCAACATACATTCAATTTATGTTTTTTCAATTTTAATCCATCAAATTCTTGCCTCACTTGCCCCGGGTAGGATTTAGTATCATTGAAAATTTGTGGAAGATATTCCCAGTATTCTTTCAAAGACTTCGAGGATTGCATAGCATTCAAAGTATTTTAAACATATACCACCATCATTCTAGTAAAACATACATTTATTAATTATACTTAGCACAAATAGAACGAAAAGTATTTAACATAATAAAGCACATTAGGCACATTCTAGTTTTTGTTTATATAAATAATATAATTTCTAATTCCAAAAATTCAATTCGTTTGAAATATTTTATATATTATTTACATATATGTCTATAAAATAATACTACTATATATTTATATAGGTATATTTATGAACCAATATTTGTTGTTGAAATCAGAACATGAAGGTAAGATAATTGTTGCGACCTGAAATTAAAAAAACCAAGGTCACTTTTTTCTACATTCTTGAGTTTTGTTAAAATGACCTTTACAATTTGGTAGGTGTCATTGTCTGCTTTCCCTATAAATTTAATTATTTGGTCACTGTTGAGAACCTTTGTTTTCTTTACTTTATAACCAAAGTTCTTCCTTTTTAGAACTGCGATGACCTTCCAAAACATTATTCTTCACTTAAATAGAGCCAAAATGACATCCTCAGCAATAGTTTTGCATTTCTTCATTTTAAAATTCCGAAATCAAATTATACATGTTTTCTCACATAACACCCTAAGTCCAATATTATAATAGATCAGATCTCATTAAAAGCTTTATTTGCAGTTATATTAATAATTTCTTTCAAGGTGACAAGTCTCAGAGATTACTGTACCCTGTAGCAAAACATTTGCAAGTGAAGATTGAATTTCCATTAAATCCAAACAGTTAAATATCGTGCAATAAAATGTTTTATTTTTCACTTGTATATTATTTGTTGATTTTACCTTAGATATTGTTGCTATAAATACACTAATTATACCCTAGGGTGATATGAGCGGGCATTATGGATCATAACGCCTGCTCATTGTACGAGGACTACTGAAGCAACTTCCATTGATTAAATACTTCATAATCCTTGTCGTATGAATTTCTCCGGCAATGAATTATTCGCAGCTTTGGCTGCATTTTCTATGATATTCTTGGTTAAATTCATTTTAATTTCCATTATTTCTATAAGACTACACAAAGAAAGCAGCAATGACATTCACTGAATATGATGACAAAAATATTCACAAACGTCAAAATATCAACAAATGACATGCCTACTATGAGAAGGAAAATGGAAAGTATAGGAGCAATGAACCGATTTTAAAATCAATTTTTCATTATAATAAAATAATTTTTTCGTGAAAAATAAAATCTTGTATGCACCACGTGCGTTACTATATAACGCAGTTGGTACATAATTAATTATTTTATGATATAGCTTAACCCAAAGGCAAATACCTAGTGTGACCTGTGATTTTTGTATTCAGTAAGTTTTGATGGAGGAGCATCATTTTCTGCTCTGAATAGATGAATCAATATCCAGAGAGACGATTCGTTATGTTAAAATTGGAGTATATTGCAACACCAAGGATATGAGTTTTTCAGTTGATTCATTTGAATGTACATTTGAGTTGTGTTGTAGACCTATATTTCTTATTCTTCTAGAGAAGATAGTAGACTAGGTTTCAGTCATGCAAGTGAAAAAAGACACTGCTTTCAGAACCAAACTGCGGAATCTTCCAACGACTTTATTTGAGAGATATTATTTAGTATACCTTCTTCAGGGTTAGTATCCTTGATTTCTCATTGAACTCAATTTTAATTTATCGGCAATAGTAAGTAGAAGACTCTTCTGACGAACTCATTTTGTTATGTCCCTTCTTTGGTTTATATCATATGTGGTCTTATCAAATATTTGAGAATGTCACAAACTTTGGGACGAAACGATAACTGTTTAGTGAAGGCGGATTTCTAACTCAAATGGCCTGTTATTGCTTAGAAAAAACAAGTAACGAAACCTATATATATATATATATATATATATATATATATATATATATATATATATATATATATATATATATACAGGGTTCCCCAAATTCGATGGCCTATTAGAAGTATCTGGAGAACGAAAGAAGTTAACGACTTGAAATTCGGGCTACACGTATAAGAGGTTATGATCTACAGTTAGAGAATATTATCATCTGATGACTTTTTTTTCAAATCTCAAATTCAGTTGAAAAAATGCTTGCTTCGCTCAATATTTGTAAACAGCAGCTTGCATTGCACACCTAGTTATTATTATTATTCACTTTTTGGTTAGAGTGTGTATTTTTTTGAATGCCTGACATGTGCCGAAGTTCGAAGTTAAACGTGAACAAACCGGTGACATTTATTTGCGTTGCCATGATAGCCCTCAGGCCTATAATGAAAACTTATGTTTGTTCTAATTGAGTTTTTCTAGTTTATGGCCCAAAAGTCTTGAACCGCTAGAGATAGATTATGTAATACTTTCAGTTGAGGAATTTGTTCTTACTTTGAATGCTGCTAAAAATATAGGGTGTCCCATTTGAAATTAATGCATAAATTCCACTTTTATGTTCTACCAAAAGAACATTATTTTGTGAATACCCTGACTCTCATAATTTACTGTGTTAAACTCACCTTATAAGATTCTCTTACAAAAATTTCAGGGTTCTAGCTGTGATAGATGCGAAAAAATAAATATTTAATTCGGAGATGTTTGTTGCCAAATTTTTCAAAAAATAATTTTTATTTTGGAAATGGCTCAAGATAGGTATGTCATATGGTCTATAAAAAAGTTTCAAAATGTTCCACAGAATACAAAAATATTAAAATATACATAGTGTGCCATTTGAAATAACATAGTGAGCATAAGTTACTCGTAGATCTGGCAACGTTGCAATGATAATAATATTTTCCAAGTGTAGATCATAACCTCTTATACGTGTATCCCGAATTTCAAGTTGTTAACTTCTTTCGTTCTCCAGATACTTCTAATAGGCCATCAAATTTGGGGAACCCTGGATAGGTATTTGTAAACCCACATATATATATATTATATATATATATATATATATATATATATATATATATATATATATATATATATATATATATATATATATATATATATATTTATATATGTATATATATAATTCCTTATTAAGAGAAGTAAAATCCACAGAAATATGTAAAACAAATTGAAATATTTATGAACAGTTAATATTTACCATACCTACGTTATTTTCTGGCTCACTGAAGGTTCCGTCTTGTATTTCTGACATAATATTATCAACTATAATTTCCATCCTCATAAAATCACTTCCTACATGCGAACATCATATTCAATCATATTAATATATTCACATGCAATTTCTCAAATGCGTTTCTGAAAAGCCAAATCATTTATTCAATTATGGAAATCTACGATGATAATCACCCGTCATCTGTCACCATTCAAACAGTCCATAGTTGAGTACAACCAACAACTGTAATTATAACCGAAAGTTCAAATGAAGGTAAAAATAAACCTGCCTAACTTCAATTATTTTCATAAAAAAATTGTGCTGCAATCAAGCCGAATTCATTTACACTTTGATTTGAAGTGTGGTTTACACGTACACCAACATACGGACCTTTATTTATTTTGAATTTAAAGCACGTGAATGGCTTCCATTCACCCCAAATGAACTGAAATTTGGTATGTTTTCAAGGCAGAAGTAACCTAAGAAAATTTGAGTAAATACTTCCAAACTTCACCATTTTTAAGTTATTTGATTGAGTTCATGTTGAAAGACGATCCTTGTGGGTTTTAACTGTTTTTCTTGACCGAGTTGTACTTTGCGGAGACTATTCCTTTCGAATCGCATCTCTATCTGCTTCGCTATCAGTACGTGATGCACTTCGACAATATTTTTCATTTCAATAAAAGTAATTGTTTTTAAATTTTTTTTGCTGTTTGCTATTATAAAGAGTGGTGTTTCAAGCCATAAGTCAATCCTTTCAAGTTGCATATCGACACGGTGCACTTCCCACGAAAAATACGAACTTAATGACCTTTTTTCAAATTCATCGAACATTGATAATGTATTTCTTTCCATGAAGATCTAGTTTCATAAAGGATGCCATTAATATTTTTAATACTTTACTGTACTTATTTAACTATCTTAGTGAACTATATAATTACAATTTATAATAATATAGAATAACTTCATTTCTACTATATAGTAAGTCCTTATTTCCAGATCAAAAATATTTTACATTTATGAATATGAATTCATCATTAAACTCAGTAGTAAGGTAATTTTTTTTATCTATCACAATCAGTGAAATTATCCGTATTTGTATTTCGTATCTATTGCTTATAATTTTCATTTTAATTTCGAAAGTATAAATATTTCATTCCATTTACACCATAAAAAGAAAAATTTCATAATTATACCTTCTTTATCAAAAAAAAGTTCGAAACTGTTCGGCACTCCGAAGTAGAAATTAATTGCCATGGAATCCCAGATATTTCTCTAAACGTTTTGCGCCCAGCTCACTTTTATATTAAATATAGATCTTGGACATTCCTAAGGTATCATTTTATTGTTAACTGGTAGGTTTTTTTACCTGGATAATGAACCAAAGAACCTCCGGTCTCTCGATTCCAACAATTTTCAGTTTAAAATCACATATAAATTATAAAATCATAATAATTTATGGGATTTCGTATCATTATCTATTTTACAGAACACCTGGGGATTCTGCAGACATCTAGGAACCTACGTACTTGGTAATAATGAGGATATACGGTGAGGTATAGAGAAAGGAATGCACCGAATGCGATCTTCTGCGTTTCTTGGCAGTAATGCTGGGCTCATTAAGATGTGCAGAAGTTCGTTAATTATGGTTACTTCGAGATCGAGGTTATTGTTTTTGATGATGAATCTTCTTCTAAGAATATAGTTATTTACGTATATGGAATTTCATTTTTCGGCAACTGTCTGGAAAGTACTCAGTTCGCGGACGATTTTTCTTTGAGGAAGTAGCAGTTTTCAGGACTATAATGATAATAATAAATTTATTCACTCACATAATAATACAAGCAATACAATACGTTATAATAGAAGTAGTATAAGATAATAGTAATGAACACTCCACTAGAACGCCCTATTGAATATCACACGACAGGCATTAATGAAATGAGGAATGGATAAAAAAAATACTAAATACTGAAGGAAATGATATGAGTAAATATACTCGGTAAGTAGAATACTTGTTCCGATACAGTGTAGCAATTAAAAATATGAAAAACATCAAAATTTTAAAAATACACACATAATATATACCGCAATAACTGAATTATTCATAATAAGATACAATAAATTCTTTGAAATTAAAGCAAGAAACAATAGATTCTTTCAACATTGACTTCTGGGATATTTGAATTTGGATCAATCTCATCTGGAGATTGGTTGCATGGGAGATGTGATATGGAAACAAAAAATTTACCTATCAGGATACCTTATGAAATGTAACCTCATTCAATTTATATTTTTGTTTTTATTAGACTATGAACGTATGCCCTAGGGCAGGTCAGCACAAATTTTTGAAAAATTTTGAAAATGTTTTATTTGACATGCTTTTAAATTCATCGGGGATGCTGCTGTAGAGTTTGGGAGCCAAGAACTCATTTGATCTCTGTCCTATAGATTTTGTCATGAAGGGGATCAAGTGTAATTTTTTTCTACGTGTCATATTCATGATTGCTTTCTTTAAATTTCTTACTCATGTGATAATTGATCATATATTCATAACTGAATTCTTGCCTGATGTCAAACACTCCTGACTCAATGTAAGTCAGTTCTGTCGAGTAGTTCCATTTTTTTATGTAACATAAGTTTCAAGAATCTTCATTGTAGAATTTCTAATGCTGTTATGTGTTTTCTGAGTGCTGCACCCCAAGCTAACATGCCGTATTTCAGATGACTATCTAGATGTGCAAAATACACAATTTATAATTCTTTCTACGGCAATGTGTGACAAAGATGTATGAATTTATATAAAATAAATTGTAATTTTTTTTAAATTACATATTGAATATGGACATCCCACCTCAAACGGTCATCAGTGAGTACACCCAAGTTCTTTTTGATGGTAGCATATGAGAAATCTATCCCTTTTCATATATTTCTATATAGTTAAAATCAGGTGTCTTGGATTCATAGCATATGAATGGTATATACTGGGTTTTCTCCAAATTGATTGTTAACAGCTTCTGATCAAACCAATGTTTGATACGAGAAATATCGGTTTTTACTGTCTTTTTAACTGCTTTGTAAACGATAGGCGTATCGTCTGCGAAGCCTATGATCTCTCCAGAGCTCTCATTATTGACATATACCGAAAATAAGATCGGTTCTAGAACGGTCCCTTGTGGTACCCCAAACCCCACGGGAAGCCTATCACTGTACTTCAGATATTACGTATTTCCTGGTCCAGGAAATAATTACATCGCTGTTGTTATTTTGTTGAACAACCAAATGATAGAATGAAAATTTAGATAAATAGGCTTCAGAAAGACGTGTGCAACCTACAGCCCACGGCGGACGTTTATCCGTCTCAGTGGTACTAGACAAATTCATGAAAAACTCGTGAGCAGTAGTGCTCAGTCACTAGGGTCGTATTTTTCGCCAGAAGTGCATCGCGTCGAGATGCGATTCGAACGGAATAAATTATGGTTCATGCATTAACAGAAAACCGAAATAGAAACCAGAAAATGATTTTATTTTATTGAAAAAAATAGCTTACCGTAATACAAATAAGAAAATAATTTATTTTATTTAACAAAAACTATATCGCAGCGAGCCGCATTAGAAGAGCAGGTTTTGATAACGTATCCAGTTTAAAATTAAATTCATCAAATTATGATTTTTTTTCCAAATTCAAAAAAAATGCGCCCTCTAATGTGTAAACAATGTTTATTTCCTCCCCGGGGATCAACCATCCAACCAATTCGTACCAAAACCAATCACATCCAAGGTATCATACGAACTTACAAACGTTCAACACTATTTCTATAAAATTGCGCCCTTCATCGTGTAAATAAGATTTATTTCTTCCTCCGGGAATCAACCCTCCAACCAATTCATACAGAAATGAATAGCATCCAAGATATCGCACGAAACTAACTACCTACAAAGTTTCAACCCTATGGTACCAAAATTGCGCCTTCTATTGTGTAAACAAGATTTATTTCCTGGGGGGTCAACCCCCCAACCAATTCGCATTAACACCTATCCCATTCAATATATCATACGAAACTACCTACTCACAAACTTTCAATCCTATTGCTCCAAAATTACACCCTTTATCATGTAAACAAGATTTATTTCTTCCCCACAACCAATTCGAACCAAAACCACTCCCATCCAAGATATCTTTCGAAAATACATACCTACAAACTTTTAACCCTATTACTCCAAAATTGCGACCTTTATCATGTAAACAAGATTTATTTCTTCCCCCAAGGGGTCAACCCCCCAACCAATTCGAACCAAAACTAATCCCATCCAAGATATCTTTCGAAAATACATACCTACAAACTTTTAACCCTATTACTTCAAAATTGCGACCTTTATCATGTAAACAAGATTTATTTCTTCCCCCAGGTTGTCAACCCTCCAACCAATTCGAACCAAAACTACCTATTTACAAACTTTCAACCCTATTGCTTCAAAATTGCGCCCGTTATCGTGTAAACAACTCTTAAATACATAAGCACATACATACGAACATATATATATATATATATATATATATATATATATATATATATATATATATATATATATATATACAGGGTCCTGCAACATTGGCGCGGTGTTCCATATCTCTATTTGGGAAACAGATAGAAATCTACATTTCTATAATATTACCTTATTGCTCGAGCTCGACATAATAAAAATATTGTCGGTCACACAGGGTGTTCAATTTCTTCTGGGCGGATATCAACTATGTTTTTTCAAATGGCAACCTATATTTTTTGTCGCCTTTTCGGTTTCTACATAGAAAATAAAAGATACTTTATATTGATCTTCATTTCGAAATTATTTACGGTTTTCGAGATTTTTTGCATTTTTGATTTTTTTTTTCAATTTTGGTCACTCAGATTATTTGAAATTATGAAGTTGAGCCAAGTCCAATTGAAATTCATTTTTGGTCAAATATTTCACATTGGTAAATCTCTCAAACGATATATCTGAAATCAACCTGCGATATACAGGGTATGAAAAATCGCTTGCCACATATTGTAAATAAAAATGTACAGAATCTTCCTTATTTCAAATAGAACACCCTGTATATTATAGATCCAGAAGAAGCGCTAAGGAAAGTTCTATAAATGTCATGAAGTATTCCCTATGGTTAAGTTTACTAGTTTTCCTTAAAACAGCGAAAAATGGCAAATATTCAAATTTCTTCGCTATAACCTCAACAAACGACAAAATAATTTCAATAATCTCCAAATTTGAGCCATATTCTTTCGATGTAAATCAACCTTTCACCGAATAAAATATTTATTGGAAATCGGGTAGTCTGGCAAATGACAGATCAAAATATTTGCCTTCAAATAAGTATTGAAATCTTTAGTGATTCGTTAAGTTGAACTTTCGATATAATTTAACAACATTCTGATGAAATCATATCGAGAGTTTTACTTAACGAATCACTAAAGATTTCAATACTTTTTTGAAGGCAAATATTTTGATCTGTCATTTGCCAGACTACCGGATTTCCAATAAATATTTTATTCGCTGAAAGGTTGATTTAGATCGAAAGAATATGGCTCAAATTTGGAGATTATTGAAATTATTTTAAATATACCAGGTATATTTTGTGGTGTAATTCACAACTTGTTTATCTACTAACAGGTTATTTATTAAAAAGGTCGTTCATTGAGATTATAGCGAAGAAATTTGAATATTTGCCATTTTTCGCTGTTTTAAGGAAAACTAGTAAAATTAACCATAGGGAATACTTCATGACATTTATAGACCTTTTCTTAGCGCTTCTTCTGGATCTATAATATACAGGGTGTTCCATTTGAAATAAGGGAGATTCTGTACATTTTTATTTACAATATGTGGCAAGCGATTTTTCATATCCTGTATATCGCAGGTTGATTTCAGATATATCGTTTGAGAGATTCACCAATGTAAAATATTTGACCAAAAATGAATTTCAATTGGACTTGGCACAACTTCATAATTTGAAATATTCTGAGTGACCAAATATGAAAAAAAAAATCAAAAATGCAAAAAATCTCGAAAACCGTAAATATTTTCGAAATGAAGATCTCTAAAAAGTATCTTTTATTTTCTATGTAGAAACCGAAAAGGCGACAAAAAATATAGGTTGCCATTTGAAAAAACATAGTTGATATCCGCCCAGCAGAAATTGAATACCCTGTGTGACCGACAAAATTTTTATTTTGTCGTGCTCGAGCAATAAGGTAATATTATAGAAATTTAGATTTCTATCTGTTTCCCAAATAGAGATATGGAATACCGCGCCGTTGTTGCAGGACCCTGTATATATATATATATATATATATATATATATATATATATATATATATATATATATAGAGAGAGAGAGAGAGATATGAAATTGAGTTTTTGGTGCCAAGCATCATAAAAAATATCTTGGTCCTAGATCACACCCATTTTAATAAGCAGGTTATCAAAGTGAAGACCTGCTAAAAATTGTGAGGTATATTGCTTACGGATAGCGACGTATAGACATAGAGAAAAATTTCAAAATCCACGAATAAAAAACAAGAAATATCTACGTAAAACGGGCGGCGGTTGGAGGAATTCACCAAAATTGACAGTTTCGTTCTGCATCGAAATTAAAAATTTCAGATCATTTGCTCTGAAGGAAGCCGCTGGAGATGACATTATGTACGGAAAAAAATGTATATATATATATATATATATATATATATATCTAATATATGTGTCACGGTGTCACGGAGAAAATAAACAACATTTAAAAATATATACAACTCTAAATGTTCACCCCTCTTCAATCAACTCCTGTTTTTTATTTGTTAATTATAAACTTCAATTTTTTTGGCAAGTTTTTTATTTTCATTTTGTCATGACAAGAATAAAGAAAATTCATATTACTTTCAATTTTTTACCCTTCTACGATCAACTCCTATTTTTCCATCGCGATTTTCATTTTTTTAAATTTTATCCTCAGATCCGCAATAGGGTTGCAATATGGCAATAGAAAATAACAATAGTCGTTCTGAGAATAGGTCGTAATATATTTTTCATACCCCTATGTGATTAGGGTGATCCGCCTCAAACATTTTCATAAATTTTTTGGACAAATTTTTTTTTTTTTTTTTATGATGTTGCATTGAAAAATACATACAACTCTTAATTTTCACCCTTGTATCAACAACCCATATTTTTTAATAGTCATTTTAATAATTCAAACAACTTTTGCCGGGATATATTGATAGATAGATATAATGATAGATAGATAGTTAGATATATAGATAGATAGAAAAATAGATAACTATCTAGATAGATAGATAGAAAGTTAGATAGATAGATCATCTATCGGCAGATAGATGAATAGATAAAAAGATAGATAAAAATAATTTATATGGCAAAACAACGTTTGCCGGGTCAGATAAATTGATAGATAGAATGATAGATAGATAGAAAGAAAAATAGATAGATAGAAAGAAAAATAGATAACTATCTAGATAGATAGATAGATAGATAGATAGATATATAGAGATACATCAGCAGATAGATGAATAAATAGAAAGATAGATGGATAAGAATAATTTATATGGCGAAACAACGTTTGCTGGGTCAGCTATTATATATATATTTATATATATAGTAATAGTAATAGTAATAGTAATAGTAATAGTAATATTTATTCATGCTTTACATTTTCCATATGTTTACACTCGTCAATTAGAAATATATTTGAAATAAAATACAATTTCAAACTTAAAATACAGTCATCACAGGAACAACAGAAAAAGATCAAAAATACCCACAAGGGAGAGACAGTCATCCAAAGTCGCAAACAAGAAACTCTTCAACCTCATAAAAGGCTCTTTCAATCAGAAATTTCTTAGTGATAGTCTTGAACTTAATAGGAGAAAGGCGTTTCATCTCTTCCGGGACTTTATTGTATAATTTCTTAGATGATTAAAAAGGTCCTTTCTGAGTTCTGGATAGCCTACAATAATCATTTCGTATCATATATCATATATCACATATATATATATATATATATATATATATATATATATATATATATATATATATATATATATATATATATATATATATATATATATATATATATATATATATATATATATATATATAAAGCTTTCGAAAATCATGGGCCAAAAGTGTACAACAACAAATTTAAAAAAACTCCCGTACCTGACAGTTGACTTTCGATACAAAGTCTATTATTTTCGGGAAAAATACGTCTAAGAACATCACATTATTGGCAGTTATAAAAAACACCCTTTTTTTCAATAGAGTAGGTACTCCTTTTCTGAAAGATGTACCTACAAATACATGATCTCAATAGAATAACTCAGTTTTATTGATTTAGCCTTGAAAACAAGTTTTTTTTCAAATGCGAAAGAAAAAGATGTTCAACTTTTCGATCCTTGATACTTGTAATGGTATAGATTTTACATCATTTGCCCATGAAACAATATTTGAATTCGTAGTTGTTTTTTTTTTTTGAAGAATAGTTCAAAAAAACTGAAGAAAATCCTGTAATGGAAAATCGAAATTAAAAGTAGAGAATAATTTTCAATAAATTTATATCAAGAAAAGTGTATTTGAGAAAAAAATTTCTTTTATTGTAGAAAAGCGTGGGATGCTTGGAGTAAATTGTTGTAATATTTTGATGACAGATATTGGTAAAATTACAGTCGTTATGGAAATATCTTAAACAGCACCCCACGCTGTTGGAGTGAAAGTAATTTTTCTAACTATTATTTATTTTCTACTTTTAGTTCGGTTATCTGCAAAAGCGTGTTATTTGGTTTTTTCAGACTTTATTTATTTTCTATATTTTAGTTCTTACAACTACAAAAGCTTGTTGTTTATCTTTGCTTTTATAGTTTTCAAACAATGATAATTTCTTTTTATGCGTATTTGGCACAAAGGCACTAGGTATCGAATCTGGGCAATTGCTTCTATTGATTTTTGCATTTAATTTCAGAAAATTGTAATTTATTTGCGAGTATCTGAGAAAAAGTTTATACTATCATATATTTTTGAAAAGGTTAAAGAAAAGACAATTTTTTTAGTCTATAAATATACAGGATATTCCATTTAAAAAACATCTCGAAAATAGTGAATATGTACCTAACAAAAATTATCTACACCACTCTATTCTACGAAAAAAAGTCGATAAGAATATTATATTTTTTTTTCGATAAGATGAAGGATAACGGCGATACGTCGGGGATTCCAAAATGCAACATTTTCAAATATACCATGTATCTTAAAAACCAAAAGGGCCATTAAAATTCTGTTGACGGCATTTTCAGTTTTACGAAAAAGTATAGCACAGTGTCGCGAAAGCCGCAACCCTCTATCTTAAAAAATAATGGAGATATCATTAAAAAGTACCCAAAATGGGACACCCTGTACTCCCGTATTTTGCGAGCATTTATCAGAGCATGTACCAAATTTGCCCTAGATCACAATTCACAAACTCGCGTTTGTCGGATGTAAATTCGTCCAATATTATAAATGATGTTGATTTATTATTAATTTCGCAAATATTTTGCGAAAACATTGACAATGTATTCGTGCTCATGTCTGCGACGCACTCATAAATATTAATGAAACGAAGGTCCCTATCACGTTCACGAAATGGATGCACACATTGCCAGGGCCGGATCCCGAATTTGCATATTTGGACCGCCTCCACCCCAAAGGCAATCGACAAAGTCAACCGAATTGGGTAATGGTGGCTTCAAAACAATGCATTTAATATTCAGCATCCCGGAACAGAATTAACAGGCGGGTTGTCAGTTACGAGGAGTCACCGCCGGAATAGGAATTTATCATTTTGACGTAATTTGATCACGGAAATTATTGATAATTATAATCATCCAAATCGAGCATTACGGACAGTATCTAGCATGAAGAATGAATAAAAACGGTTTTTCAAATATGTATATATATATATATATATATATATATATATATATATATATATATATATATATATATTTATATAGAATGAATTTGAGATTGATATTTTGGATTTTGATTCTAGATCGATAGTAAACAGAATTATCTACAAAAAATTCATTACTCGAAAATCCAAATTACATTCATTACTTGATCGAAAACCAATCTTAACCCTTTAACTGCCATGGCAGTTCAGATATAACTGCCTCTGCGCCAAAAAATTTTTTTGTTAAAATTGTATCAAATTGGTGTCTAGTGGTAACCTGCGGTAGAAAATGTAATATTTTATTAATTTTTTTGGTGATACTGCATATATTTTTTTGTTTGACAAAATGTCTCATACGGCACAAGAGCAACCCCACCACTATTTAGTGGATTAACGAGTCTTTGTGTGCTTTGCCTAGAATTTCTGAGGCGCAAGGTAGAAATTATGCTGTGAAGATGGCCAAGACAGTACGCTACGTATGTGTAGGATGTCCCGGAAGGTTATAAATTAAATGCGGAAATTACGATAAAATATATGTAGGTGGGACACACACACACACACACACATATATATATATATATATATATATATATATATATATATATATATATATATATATATATATATACCTGAAATTGAAATCTCGCACATCACTTGGTGAAATATCATAAAGAATAAAGTATAAACTTTAAAATAAAAAACACTTGGCTTATGTTTCACAATATAACAAATATTTAGATACTGTATTTAGCAGTAACGAAAAGTCGGCATGTTTCGAGTTATGATAATGAGTTCATAACTCGAAACATGTCGACTTTTCGTTACTGCTAAATACACTATCTAAATATTTGTTATATTGTGAAACATAAGCCAAGTGTTTTTTATTTTAAAGTTTATACTTCATTCTATATATATATATATATATATATATACACATATATAATTCAGGGGCGGCTATTCGAAGGCGGCTAAGGAGGCTAAGCCTCCTCCTCAATATTCTGTGTATCACTACTATACTATATCAAATAGTCAGCATTCAGCATATTCATATTAATCGAAATCATATTATTTTATGCACCTACCTTCCTTCCAACCTACATTATATAATATAATTTATTAATTACGATAGAAGGTATTTACATTCACTTCTTACTGCATTTCATTCATTTCAAGGCTGCAGAGGCTTAAAAAGGTATATTTTCAACGTTCATTATGCCTGCCACAGAGAAGCAAACAACGGTGCGAATACTGCGAATGAATACTTTATTGCAATAGAAAAGAAAAACACATGTAAATGGCAACACCGATTGAACCTAGCTGCTCGGTTCAAAGCATACGATATTCGACCTTATTTCAATGGTGACTTAGTGGAATATTAGTTATCCCATAACTTTAGTGCACTAAGTTAAGACGATAAAGTTTTAATAAAAACATTGCGACCTACCCCGGAATTAAACAATTTGGTGCAGCGTAACAAACAACAGAATCGCGGTTTTAATATCAGAAATTATGAGAGACATCCTTGGCTAACCGGATCACAGGTAAAAAATAAATTATTTTGTTGGCAGTGTTTACTTTTTACTAGGGAAAATGTCTCTGTTTGGGGCCGCTTAGGATTTGACGATTTAAAAAATTTATCACGTTCTCTGGAGAGGCACGAAAAATCCCAGGAACATGTCGTGTTGCGGATCAGATTTAAATTGTTTGGAAAACAAAACATAATTAATGTTATCGATACTTGCTGGGCAACAATTGATTAATTCCTCGAATAGGTAACAAATTCGTTGAGTAGGTAGGTAGGTACCTATTTTGTGAAAGAAAAAACAATTTGATGAATAGATGAATTAATTAATTGGCTGAGAAGAGTTTTTGTGAATATTGTAAATAGGAGTTGTAGGTCTCAAGGTAGACACTCGAAAGTGAAAACAATTTTTTTCCCAAAGAAATTGATATTTTAGGGTGCTTAATTGTTTTACTTCGATTTTCTTTAAATTATAAGGCGGTTGACCTTGAAATCCTAAAAATTTTCGCCTATGGTGTATTTTTTAACACCTCTTGTAGCCTCCTTAAAAAAACACCTCACGAACCGCCACTGATATATATATATATATATATATATATATATATATATATATATATATATATAAATATATATATATATATATATATATATATATATATATATATTTAATTATTTGTATATATATTTATATATATATATATATATATATATATATATATATATATATATATGGACTTAGCTAGCAATGTAGTTATTTCGTTAATTCAGTTTCTATTACTGTATAAAACGCAAACCAGCTTAGCTTTACTGAGTGCTAAAGTGCCTCAAATAAGGGATAAATTTCAGTAACTCTAATGTATAGCGTCCTTTGTTATTTTAAAGAGATATAAATAGCTAAACTACTGAAACATGCACGTTTTTGCTGGCATACAATTCTGTCGACATGTGTCATTGACACCCCAATCCCCTTTCCGAATTTTTCATGCCGGTCCTGAGTGAAGCAAGAATTTGATATTACGAGAGGTTTATTATTTATAAAAGCCATTATAGGAAGTGTAATGATGGAAGATAATAATTCGAAATCAATTATAAGATTTTGAGTTGAGTATTAATTAATTCGCAGTTGTGTAATAATTTCTACGGCTATTATACTTACACTTGTGTTAACGGTATTGAATTTGGCATTACTAATCACGCATCAGCTCCGTCACTTTGTCAGTTCTTACAGTTGAGGCCAGGTGGGAATTTTACTGTTTGAACATTGTTTAAAAAATTTATGATGACTCATGCAAAATTATTGGAAAATATTTCAAATGATTACAGTATCATCATAATCCAAATAATCGAAACCGAAAATCTTAAGAGTTATGCAATACATGTTTTGTTACTTTTTTATAATTATTTATAGGTATATATATATATATATATACATATATATATATATATATATATATATATATGTATATATATATATATATATACATATATATATATATAAATATATATATATATATATATATATATATATATATATATATATATATATATATATATATATACATATACGATACGAACGCGAACACAAAAAGTCAAGTTACACGGTGATATTTCTGATACTATTAAAGAGGACTTTGGTGTACCACAGGGAACTATCCTGGACCTATTGTTGTTTTCCTTATATATAATCGATATTGTTTCACATGCAAAAAAATACAGATGATACCATGCTTTGTGTAGGGGATATTAGAAATTAGGGCTTTTTCGGCAGTTAATGAATTGTGTTATGTGGCAACAGAGTATATATATATATGAAAAAGTCTAATTTTATAGCTTTGGGCAAGACTAAGATATTGATGGACAATGCAAATGAAGATATTAAGGCTAATAACAACAATATTGAAAGAGTAATATCATTGAATACTCTGAAAATCGATGGAGTACCTAAATGTACTAGTAGAAAACATTATGCAATATAGGTACCAATATGTGTTCTGGCATATGTTCCTAATAGCTTCCCTATTGCATATGAACCTTCCCCATCCCATCCCTTAATTTTATGTCTCCTAAAACTAATTAATAATTATAATTTATCAGTTGGTTATTATTACGTTTATCATTTTCCTGGTAGATTCAGAAATAATATAATACTTGCTTCTTCTTTAAACTTCCTGAAATTAATAACGGATCCTCTCTTACAGTATAGGCAACCAATTTTACAGTTTGAAACGATAATAAACATGAAGGGGTAACCGATATATATTAATTCCATTTGGTTTTCTTGCTATTCGATATTCAGGTATTCATATTTAAGGGGTTAAAAGTTTGGATAGTGTAAAATAACATCAAAAAGTATTGATATTCCCTGTCCAGTTTTGATCTCATCTTGGGAACTTCCATTCAGCTATCATTAAAGGAAACATAGAACTCATCAAATCACTTCTGGACGGCTGGTTCGGATTCTGTAGTCACTCATAGGTATACATATACTAACAGTTCAATGAAATACCATCCGATATTGAGTGTACTTTTCTGTCATCCTGATCATGTGATAAAAGGAATCACATAAAGTATATTTTGAAATGTCATTCTCAATCCAGAGGGAAGTGTCTTCTTCATGAACCTGCTGCCAGAGGTTAGTAAGGTTATGAAAGCCATTATCTCAGATGAGATGACCAAATTTCTTCTACAAGAACAAGTTATTTCAACACAGCAGCATGGATTTATCTCTGGCCGCTCAACTTTAACCAATCTCCTACACTGCGTTAATGATTGGACATCATCTCTAAACAGCCTGCAGTCCATTGACGTTGTTTATCTGCACTTCTCAAAATCTTTCGACCGAGTTCCCAAGCGACGACTTTTGCACAAACTGAACCATTTCGGCATTCGTGGCTCCTTGCATCGTTGGATTGACGTTTTCCTAACAAGTAGAGTATATAAAGTGAGAGAAGGTGACGCTTTTTCACGGGAAAGGATAGTGGAAAGTGGAGTGCCACAGGGATCTGTCCTGGGACCGTTACTATTTGCGGTCTACACCAGTGATATTCCTTATTTTATTTCAAGCAAAATATTCTTGTACGCCGATGACGCAAAAATTTACGCCAATTCTATCACAAACCAGTTAACACTTCAGGAGGACTTGGACTCTGTTTCTGCCTGGTGCTCTCAATGGTTACTTCCATTAAATTCAGAAAAGTGTGTCGTGCTCAGAATAGGAAAGAACAACCCACTCGCACCGTACCTTGTTGATGGTCAACCATTACTTTCGGTGTTTTCCTTCAATGACCTCGGAGTGATCGTAAACAGTACCTTAACTTGGTCCGATCATATTACTTCGATCTGTAAGCGTGCGAACTCGAAGTTATTCGGAAGTGTTTCTCGCGAATCTCTTTTAGGTCGTTCTGTAGACTCTACACTACTTATGTGAGACCAATTCTCGAGTACGCTGGTCCAGCGTGGTACCCCGACTTGGCTCGCGATAGGGCTCTTCTGGAGAACGTCCAGAGAAAGGCTACTCGTATGCCCTTTGGACTGAGACCCTCCTACGAGGAAAGACTTTCTATGGCTCAATTAACCTCCTTCGAACTTCGCCGCCACCGTGGTGACCTGATTATCACATTTAAAATATTAAAATTCAATT
Organism: Cynegetis impunctata; assembly: GCA_030704885.1. Taxonomy (NCBI): domain Eukaryota; kingdom Metazoa; phylum Arthropoda; class Insecta; order Coleoptera; family Coccinellidae; genus Cynegetis; species Cynegetis impunctata. The sequence continues at coordinate 1,320,831 of JARQZK010000729.1, forward strand.
TTGGAAATGATGTATACCGTTAATCGCGACGAACTTAGCAGAGGTCATTAGTTCAAGTCAAGATGGAAAACTTTTCTGCTAGGTCGAGACAGAACTTCCTACCAAATAGGATTTTCGACATCTGGAATAATCTCAACGCAACCATTGTATCTGCTTCATCTAAAAACACATTTAAAAACGGACTGGACAAATTTCTATCGGGATAGATAATGGTTATTTTCTCATTTTATAATATTGTATTTTCTTTTCATTTTGGTCTGTTGTAAAATATTTTATTTTCTTTCCTTTTTCATATGTACATGCTAGTAGGTCAATTATTCTGTAATTTCTCTATTTTTGGGCATAATAGGGACCTGTCCCTCTGCCCTTATCAATATGTAATAATAATAATAATAATAATAACCTTTGTCCATTATTCTTTCCTGGATGTAGGTCTCTCCCAACTGTTTCCATCTTTCCCTATATCTCGCCTATCTCCTTTTTTTCGTCCGCTACTACTTTTATGTCGTCTACCAATTCTTTTTTGCTACCTCCTCCACGATGTCCTTGGCTCTAGTTTTACGTCTTATCTCGGTGTTTCTAATTTTGTCCATTTCTGATATTTCAAGCATGTTTCATTCCATCGCCCTCAGGGTTGTTTCTAATTTTTTAGCCGACTTTTTGGTGAGGGACATGGTTTCTACTCTGTAGATACACACTGGTATTTATTATTAAGTATCGTATACATTTCTTTTCAGATTTATCGAGAGAATTTTTTTTTAAGTTTACCGAAGGCGGCCCATGCTAGCTGTGTTCTTTTTTTTCCACAAAGTTTAAATAACACAAATGAAATGATTCTAGAATATCAAATAGTGAAATAAGAAATCTCTCTAATGACTCAAATTAGACAATGCTATGACTAATGCCATATTGTCTAAGTTTTCTAATTTTCTCGACGCTACTGTACATAATATCAGTGCCAGAGATAAATATTCTAGGTCAGATTCTTGAATAAATCTTGACAGCTTCAAACAATACCTAGCTATTGTCTACCAGAAAATAGTACGAACTGTACTATTTAGAATTTACATAACTTCTTTATAATTTCAATGTCACTTCATTGAATGGAAAAAATTCAAACGAAATATTCGAATATCCAATAGTAATTCGAAGTATCTTCTAGTCCAGTGACGGGCAAAGTACGGACCACGGTCCAGCTCCGGCCCACGAACGAATTTTATCCGGCCCGCCGAAGGTGCATCGGAGTGAATAGTAGTATACTGCCCTCGATATTATATTTTGACGATCCAAGTATAATAGATGCATAGGTAAATGAGCTGTCTAGACTTACGTAGTTCAACACAACAGAGAAATAGTCTGATTTCCAATTATCCGAAGACAAAGATTGGCGTACTGATTTCCTCAAACACTATTACAAATTCAATGAAAATTGGAAAGAAAGAACCTATTTTTAGATGAGACTTGGGGTTGTCTGAAATCTTTCAAAACTCAGATTTTCATAAACTGCATGGAGAAGAACGATTTAACACTTTCCACGTTTAAAATCAATGGCACCAGTAAGTGAGAAAAAATTGAGATAATTCAGTCAGGTGTTGAAGAAACTTCACACAGAATTTGATATTAGTTTTTAATATTATAAGAATATTCATCATCAGTCATCGCTATATGTTTTTCACTTGTCGTTTGATGTAGACCCACGAATGTCTGCAGAATTGAAGTTGGAAATTATTGAAATGTAGTGCAGAACCCATTTAATACTGTTCTCAAATTCCAATATTATGGTAAATTAAAAGGAATTTCATATGTTTCACACACCTACCATGGCAGAGCCTTGAGAGAATAAAACTTAAGTTTTAATTTTTAACCTACATTCACGCAAATATGTAATGTTTATTTGGTTGAAAGATCTCAAAACAAAATACATTCTGGCCCTCATCTGAGATTTCTCTGGCCCCCCATGAAGAAAGTTTGCCCACCACTGTCTAGTCTCACATTTCTCATACATCTCTTTTCCCAATTCCATTCAGAGCGATTTTTCATATTTTTTAACCTTAACTGTTTCGATAACAGTGACGGCGATGAATATTTTTGCTCATATTTTAAATTACATTTCTGCCTTATATTCCGAGACTCTTAAAATAACGAAATGAAGCAATATATTGTAATTTTCTTAGATAGAATAGAATTCATAACTTTATAAAGAAATAAAAAAGTAACTTTCAACAGGTTGAAATAAAAATCTATTGACTAAACATTTTGTCATAACATTGACTTCATCTCGTACTAAATTTGGTATTACAAAACACTCTATTTATACGAAAAATTGAACATAACAGAAGGGTTCCTAGAGAAACTAAATAACAATAAGCAATTCATTCAGAGCTATCGGTAGGTACATTGAACAGATGAAGGAGAGGAGAAGGGTTAGCTTCAATCTGGTCGTTAACTAGGCTCCCGGAATTTTTATATTCATTGATGTATAGGGATTCAACAGATAGTTTTGTGAAGACTATTTTCTAACTGTAATATTTTATAATTGTGATTAAAGGTTTGGTTTTCTTGAATAAGATGGCACGCATAATTAGAGTCAGTTTTCTGCTTAATATAGCTGCGTTGGTGTTCGTGTATTCGAGCTTTGAAATTTCTAATTGTACGTCATAGGTATATATAATTTTTCACAATCGTTACAGTTGAGTCTATAAACACCAGTAGGTACGTTCATCTCTATAAATTTTTGATTTGTCATTTTTAATCAATTTTCCAATACTATTGTTGAATAGAATTCTTTCATCTTTCTTAATCGTAGTAACTCCGATCAATATTCGCTATCTATCAAAAAACACGAACCGTAATAATTGTAATTTACATAACCTTATCTTTACACGTTCCCATTATCACTTTCCACACGATAAAACAAACATCAAACTCTCTTTTATTGCCTTACGGGAGACCGGTCGTGTAAGTTGGTAACCCTGGCAGGTGTCCCCTTCACAATTCACAATAGGCCCGGAATGATGTGATAGATCGAGGACGCAAATGCGCTGCAATGAAAAGCAGGTGCAACTTTTCAACTTTTCATTAGTCGATGATCAGATAAGGCCCGATTGTAAAAAAATAACGTTAATGTAGGATGCAGAAGAGATTGTGACCCGATAGCGAGGTTTTGGATCGTAAAGTTTCTGGAACAAGTGGAGGAACGGAGACATTTTTCAAGTTGGCAGCATCAACGGGTTGGGAATTTTTGATGCGAGCGATTTCGCGATAGGCGATTTATGTTACAAAGTTACAACGTTTGGGTTTGCTAAGTTCGAGGTTTATACCCATATCTTTGGAAATTGCTTGTGATATTATACACATAGTATTCGGTTATCTTTGATTTTATGAAAACTGTAATTTACTTACTGAAAAGAATATGTTCTCAACTTTTGAATATCTATCTCTTTTCGTCGTTACAAGTGATATTTTAAGACATATACATACATTTATGAAATGTTTGATATTGATACCCATAATTCATGATGTCTGAATAACATAATATGATATAACCCTTTGAAGTTCAATACCCATAACTCATGATGTCTGTAAATATGATCAAATATATTATAATGTTCTTGAAGCTGGATATCGATAGTTCATGATGTCTGTAAACATAATATAGATATATGATATAATCCGTTTGAAGCATAATTCATGATGTCTGTTAATATGATAAAATATATTTCTATATTCTTGAAGGTAAATATCGATAGTTCATGATGTCTGTAAATAACATTTATTATATAATCCGTTTCAAGCTTGATATCCATAATTCATGATGACTGTAAATATGATGAAATATATTATAATCTTCTTGAAGCTTAACATCGATAATTCATGATGTCTGTAAATGACATAGACATATGATGTAATCCGTTTGAAGCTTGATATCCATAATTCGTGATATCTGTAAATAACATAGACATATGATGTAATCCGTTTGAAGCTTGATATCCATAATTCATGATGTCTGTAAATGTGATAAGATATATTATAATTTTCTTGAAGCTTGATATCGATAATTCATGATGTCTGTAAATAACATGGACATATGATAGGTATAATCCTTTTGGAGCTTGATACTCATAATTCATGATGTCTGTAAATATGATAAAATATATTTCTATATTGTTG
>JARQZK010000729.1:1330000-1347500 GCA_030704885.1 Cynegetis impunctata
TTGGTGGTTTTTAATTTTGTATGGATGGAACTTATTTTGATGCAAAATTGTTTGTACCGACTTACTGCTAAAATCATGATTTCTTGCCAATTCATACGTAGATGATTGATGATTTTGTTGAACACCTACTAGGACATCTAAAGTCTTATCTTCGTTAGTTGCAGTTATGGTCTGCCAGACCTTGGGCGATCCTGTACGCTACCGGTTTCATTGAATTTATTCAATATACTGGAAACTGTTTTATTTACTAATAGGGGCATGTTAAGGATTTAAATCATTGAACAAATGACTTACTTCTTCATATGTACGTTTTTTATCGCCATATCTAATTAAAATTAGTATCTGGATCCTTTCTTTTTCCGATAAGTACACCATTATTAATTTACTTTTCACAAATACAACTCAAACACTGCATGTATCAAATACCAAGATTAAAGCAATTTACTATTTGAAAATATGATTTAAAAACTGCTGTTATCAAATAAAAAGACAAAATGAACTCTGACATTGGACAGGTGATTTTTGACTTATTTTTTCATTGATTACTAGTTTTTTTTTATTAACCGTATTCCAGTGACGTACCAGCAGTCTTCCAAATTATAGAAAAATTAACACACATATCTGCAATGTTATAGGATTCTTTTCTAGCAATGTGGTACTTGCTCTATATTTTTGGAAAGAGGAAAAAATAAGCTTTTCTACGATATATCACTCGACCTACGTTGCCATTTAAAAAAATCTAAGATGGCGGCGGTACACTGAACGGTGACGTCACCTGACTTTGACAGGCCCTCTTGAAAACGCAGAATATATTCCCGTTGATAACCCTGAAATTTGATGATTATAACTGTAATCGTTTTAAAGAAAATCGCTTGTTGCCGGACTTTCTCGCTACCCTGTATATATATATATATATATATATATATATATATATATATATATATATATATATATATATATATATATATATATATATATATATATATATATATATATATATATATATATATATATATTAAATATATATATATGTATTTGAATTGTTGTTGCCTGTGAACTATTTTTAACTTTTTGATAATTATTAGCAATAACAGGCTTGGTGAATCTCAAAAAACTCGATTTTATTAAAAAGTTGACGTTTTGCTACGACATTCGTGGCTTTATCAATATATATATATATATATATATATATATATATATATATATATATATATATATATATATATATATATATATATATATTTTATTGTAAGCGTTTAACTCACAAACAGTAATGAAATATATACAACATTCTCGGAAATATTTAAACCACAAAACATACCTTGTTGTGAAAATATTGTCCCGATCGTTGAATGGCCTCCAAAATCGCCAGATTTAACAGCTTTCGAATTTTTCTTACGGAGTCATTTGAAAAGTGTTATTTATAAAAATACTTCTTTAAAATATTTTCGCCAACAAATAGTGAAAGCATAATTGTGAAATAAGTCATGAAATGTTACAAAAATTGTTGGAATTAAACTTTGAATTATTGCAATTCGTTTAAAATCTTTTTCTTTCGACAGTTCCAACAAGCTTTTTACATTCACTTCAACCAAGAAAAATGTAGCATTTTTGTAAAGAAAGTATAAAATACCTATGCCTATTGACCGTTTGTGCTATTTAATTTACTTGAAGGGATTGCTACCTTATTGAGGGGGACGATTCCACTTCTATTTATTAACTAGCAAAATCTCGATGTTTTCAATGCGCCACCTGGTATTCATTATACTATATCATCCAAATACTTCATAATATAATACATTATACGAAAAAACTGATTTATAGTTTTCTATTAAATAAGACATTATGATGAACGAAAATGCTTGCTTTCTTGAATAATTTTTTAAAAATATTTTCAAAAGAATTAAAGTTCACCTAGTTTCAGTTTCATTTGTAGTATATCACAAATAGACTTACTAGTTTATTCCACTAACGTCTGTGAAATTGAAATTTATTCATATAGAAAAATTCCTTCAATTTTTGCTATTATGTGTTCTCTATGTACCTAATCTTTGTAATTGCTTTTAAGGCTTTACGCAGTATCACTTTTACTCGACTGAACCTTGAATCTCAACAATAATTGATGTGATGGCATACATGCAAACATAAAAAGATCGAATTTATAAAAATATTCACAGCATGCATTAATTATCCTATGTCATTATAGCTTTGTCATTTCCTCTGCAAGCCTTATATGCCCACTGCACTTGTACTACAGTATATAACAACATGTTTTTCACATAATCTTTGATTATTACATTCCTAGGTGCAAGATGTAGCAGTAAAGGAAAGCTGCAAATGCAATCTTGTTGTGTTTTATGTGATAAAGTTTTATTGGGTACAAATTCCATATTTCATTTGTTAGTACCTATATAAACTCGTTCCTATCAAAAATTCTTGTGTTACTAATATTTGTTTACGAATTAATTTTTTTTTAGAAAAACAAAATACATCTGGAAGTGATGCAAATAATGTTTGTGTTATATTAACAATATTGGAGATTGAAATAATCAAGGGAAAATGTTTACTTATAGGAAAATGGTATTTTTTATATATTCCTTTCTTCATATTCTCTGCTCAATACAATCTTTTGTTATTTACTTGCTTATATTTATTATCAATTATATTCAATCACTAACATAATAATGTAAGTAAGATGTTAAGTTAATGCTTTCCAAAATATCGTTCTCTTGTTGACAAAATAAACACAGCACTTAGAAATATAATAATATTAAATTTTTTCTATATTCAAATACTCGTCATCATTGTTGAAGATTATGTTTCAATTATATTATTTTCTATTTAAATTTATATATCTTTTTATTCAAAGTTTATAATTTTTTGTTTGTTTTTTCACTTTTTACCTGATTAAGTGATAGGTGTTCTCTCTTGGTTTTCTATTAAATTCCTTATTTTCTTCAAAATCGATTGATTCGAAGAAATAATATGTAGATAATACTAGGAATAATTATATTCCAGTGTCATATATCGATATCATGTATAATTTATTTATGTTTTAATTTATTAGCAATCTTTATCGGTACAAATATTTTTATTACTTATTATGTCTTAATTCATGGATAATTCATTCATGCTTAAGAATTCAATTTCTTTAATCAATGTCTTATTGTAGTAAATGAGCCATGTTTCTTCGGAGTTATTTTTGATAATACAACTACTGATAACTTCAATAATGGCTCAAAATGAATTGCCCTATTTTCATTATTCAGTACTTATAATTAAAGAATATCGTTCTATCGTAACTGTTCACTTATTTCAAGAACGCCACTAGTAAAAAAGTTTTCCACAGGTTGGAATAAATGATATGAACGATTTACTTTAAATATGATTCAGTTGGCAACCCTGCTAAGGAAGATACATTTATTATTTCAAGAACAGCTTGGAAAAAAGTATGGAAGCTTATACTTAAATATGAATAATGAGACAGCTGGTACCTAATATCGTTCTAAAATAATATTTTTTTCTTCAATAAAAACTTTTGAAAAAAGTTCTAATATCAGCTACTAATTGGCATAAAACAAATATCCTGTACTATAAATGCTGTACAATTATTGGCACTAATGCTTTTGAAAATTATTTTTCATACACCTATTATAAAGTTCGAATACAAATGTTTTTACGTATGGCCACAAATCTAATAGACTTTATTTTAAATGCAGTTGGTAATATTGCTTTCAACAAATAGTTCTTGACTCATAACTTCTCTTGTAAAATATACCTACCCACTACCTAATTGAGAAATTTACAGTTAGTTAATCTGCTTAGAATTACATATAAATTAAATATATTTACATAGGTAGGTATATATTGATTTACTATAACTGCATAAACCACTTCAGGATAAAATGCCTCAAATTTATGAAATGTGTATTTGAATCAAAAAACATACAAAAATTGACTACCATACAGACTGAGCATAAAAAATCGAAATGAATGACCCACATGTTCGAATTCAGAGAAAATTTAGGTGTAATAGATCTATTACGAATTTTATATATTTAAAAAGTACAACGCTGCGAACAGGATTCGAACCTGTGCGGGCAGAGCCCATTTGATTTCGAGTCAAACTCCTTAACCACTCGGACATCGCAGCTCCTAGTGAATAAAGTGAACTGTTCGCAATCCAGTTTTCAGGTCGTATATGGTAAAATTGAACATCATACATTTTTAAATGTTAAACAATTATTACCAAATAATTTTTATGTCATAAATATAGTAACTGTATTCCTAAGATTGGCTGATGTAGAATAAAATTTAAAAAGTTTAACGCTGCGAACAGGATTCGAACCTGTGCGGGCAGAGCCCATTTGATTTCGAGTCAAACTCCTTAACCACTCGGACATCGCAGCTTGATGAAATTTCGAGCGTATGTTGACTATTCTAACGGCATACTCAAACACTACTTATACAATATGCGGCTGGAGGGATATCTTATGTTCAATTAACGAGAATAAATAATCGTTTCTCAATGAGAAAACGGCAACCAATAACTAAATTCTCCACTATGAATCGGGAATATAATTATTGATGAATATAATTTATAATTTTATAGGAAGCTTTCTTTTCACCAATTGAATAGTTAGGTAATTAATACCTACCTATATAATAGTTAAAAAAAAACCAAAAATATGCCTTTGTAGATAACTGAACTAAAAAGTAGAAAATAAATAATAAAATAATAAAAAAAAAAATTTATTGTAGGAGAGCGTGGGGTGCTTGGAGTCAATTTTTATAATATTTCAATGACAGAAATTGGTTAAAGAAGAGCCAATATGGATAGGTATACCTACCTTAAAAAGCACCCTCTACGATTTTCTAAATATAATACCTAAAAGAAATTTTTTTATTATTTTATTATTTATTTTCTACTGTTTAGTTCGGTTATAGGTAGGTTGGTACCTATACAAAAACTTGTTCTTTAAAATAATCATTTATTTTCTTTTTCGAGATCTGCTAAGTACCTACAAAACCATGTTTTTATTTTTTTTTGACTAAAAATTCATAATCCTGATGTCCTGATCAGGATTAGATATGGGACACAATATTTGAATTATTTCATTTTCATCGGTCCTTGATATCTAAGTATGCAAAATTTCAATTCAATCCGACATTTTGAAGGGGACGAAAATTACCTTCAGAGATTCCGTTACAAACCTGCCTATCTATGTAGATAACGGAATCTCTGAAGGTGATTACATACCTACTTACCCAACGTGTTAAAAAAACATCAACCGAATTCATGTACAGATTTTCACCTTCCAATTGAATTTGGAGTACCTAGGCACCTTCTTGAAGAGAAAAAACGCTTGACACTAGATACTTCTCATATTTTAACGCTCTGACTCAATCAGCAGAAGCTGCGGAGATGCGCAAATCTTCAAAACCCACGAGAAACATAAGATCTATAGATAAGTTAAAACGGCGACGATTAAAAAACTCAGTTACAACGAATACGGTGCGGTTTTCCAACACTATTAACTCAATCTACGTACGAAATTTTAACCTTCTAACTCAATCTGGATGAGCTGTGGACGTCTAAGACGTCTAAACAAGAAATATTTACTTGAAAATGGCGGCGATTAGAAGGAGATTGGGGTTAATACAGCCAAAAGGCACTTCCATGGCCTAAAATCAATCTGCGGACACATTTTCAACTATCTATCTAAATTTGTAGAGGGTTTGGTTGGGGGAGCAAAAAGCCGTATGAGGCTGAATATTATGTTGTTTATAATTAATTATTTACAGTTATTATCATCTGTTTGAAGAATTTTCACTCATGCATCTTCAAGCCACTTATTTCCTGTCTAAAGTATGAAGATGCCAAAATTTTCACTGAACTTACTCAAACTTTGATCTTTTAGCGGTTATAAAATTTAAGTAAAGAACAAGAGAGGATTTGAATATTCACTCAGGGGTATGAGTGTGCAGCGCTGATTAGACAAAATAGAATTGGAATGGCTGCATTTTATTGCTGGGTTGATATGATTAGGTATTCGTGTGAGCCAGCACTGCCAGAGAAAAGAATCGTCTTTTCTTTGGCACGACATACAGATTCTTAATTCCCAAAGTCAATTTGCAGGGGTTGTCGAGGTGGGCAAAAACTAAAAATGCACGAATTAACATCAAATTCAAATGGCGTCGGAAAAAGACTTGTAACACACAAATCGTTACGTCCCTGACATCAACTCAATTCACATACCGAATTTCAACTCACTAAATCAACTTACAGAAGCTGTGGAGCTATGCAAAGCTCAAAAACCTATAAATTTTTCCATGAAAATTTCAGAGGTTCAAACCGCCAGAAAGCTCTTTTCTAACATCAACTTAATACTCTTACAACTCAATTTGGGGAGGAATGAAGAAGCAAAGTTTTTTCAGCTCTATGCTTGAGAAAGCAGTAGATGGCTGCATTTCGAATGTCTAGTTTATAATTGTGTTTCATATCTCTTGCTACCAGTTTGAAGAAGTGCCCTTTTTTCTTCACTGAAATTACTCAAATTAAAATTGTGAACAAACGGAAAGTTTTGAAACCTATAGCAAAATACCCAGAAACTAATTATGGACAACAAATCGGAAACCCATTAACACTCTTCAAATTGAATTAAGGGGTTGTAAATGTGCTAGGATAGTGTCTTTTGAGAGTATGAACTATTTAGTCATATTTTCTCTGAAACAATGGACTATTCTTGGAGTCAACATTCAGGTATGGTAGTAGTTTTTTCAATCAATTTTAGAATTCCCGGACAACGATTTAAGAAATTTCGGCGTCTGATATATATATATATATATATATATATATACATATATATATATATATATATATATATATATATACATATGATGAATATACACCTAGAAATTTCATGTTTTTTCGAGGGTATTAAGAGCTTATTCACCTCAATTAACCCTCTAAATTGACTCTGGGAATTAAGAATATGTAGAAGAAAATGAACAAAAATGAAGGGGAAATATGACCTCTCTTATGGAACTCTGCAGGTCACTCGGTTTTTCTACTTGCCAAGTTGATATTTGAATATATTTATAACAATATCGCACATAAAGTCTTCGTCTTCTACTAAGCGCAAAATGTCGTAATGTAAACACTGTTTCCTCCTGAAGACGTACGCTCCTGCTCTTTAAGGTTAACATTGACGTCCGATATCAACGAACGCACCCTTCGCATACGTGCCAACAATGGAACGGCTCTCTTTTCACTATAATTCACTCCGATCCGGATAAACACATTTTATCCTGAAAAAAGCGCGATATTTTTTAATATCGCCGCGAAAACATTCCTCGGATTCCAAGCCGCGGCAAAAGGAACCCTCTACTAGGTAAATGAGCCGGGGATTTAAGGTGTTGATTGATGGGATGCCGTCGAGATGTAGTCGGGTCGATCTTGATTCTGGGGCCGCAGAAGGAACAGCCAGACCGGGGCCCGATCCTCCTCGGAGACAGGCATCTGCATAAACATTTGCAGACCTGTCAGCGAGAAAGAAGAATGGCGGCAGCGTGCATATCGCAGTGAAAACAACGAGGCTATTCGCTGTTGGCACTGGTAGGCTCAGGAAATTTTAATCGAGAGGGATTTTCGATTTTCGTGAATTTGGCGACAAAAGTTACATATAAAGATGAAATTTTGCATTGAATATGTGTTTTACTGTATACAATTCCTGGATTGAGGTTTAAAAAAAAATATTCAATAAACGACCAGAATATAATACTTTCTGGAGAAAAACTTAAATCGGAAACATAAATAATTTTTAAACAACTATCAACAGCTCTTATAACATTGATAAACTTATATCTAATTCCATCGAAGTATGTATACTCTTCTTGAATTTTTGTTATATCTTCGCTAATTGCGAACACAAAAGATTGAATTGAAGTTTTCTTCGAATTCAAAAAGTACATCCATTCTTCAATTTCTTGTGGTGTTTTTGCAAGATATAAAAATGAGTGCTGTAAGTGAAAATTTTGTGTTATGCATTTTTCCAGTAATATCTTTCTTCACAACTTTGTTGGTGGCTGCCTCATCTCGCCCATCTAGAAATAAAAATATATTATGGTCGAGAATGGAAAAGGTGAATTCCAGATATTATAAAACTGCTTTTCTTTTTCATTGGGACTCTACTTTTTAATAAAATGAGTATGTTATCAACTTTAAATATGATGTTCACAAAATATGTATCATATTACTCTGAAGCTGTCATTTGATTTCTTAACAAATGAAAAATTTGTTCTCTTTCAACCCTGATGACAAGAACAACCATCTGACATAGAATGTTAATATCAAGCTCTTTTTGAACTACTAACATTATCATCACGGGGAGAACACCAGTCACTGAAATACACAATCTACACGTCAGGCAGATACTTACTTTCCTCGATATTTTCGATTTCCAATGCGCACAATGACTTTCGAACATCGTTCAATGTTCGGAGACGTTAATATAATGTGAAAATACATCGACTGAGCCTACAGGTTGCACCTCCTTAAAATTCTTGTTTTCATGAATAAAATTGACTTCACTTATATATTTATATATATATATATATATATATATATATATATATATATATATATATATATATATATATATATATATATATATATATATATATATATATATATATATATATATATATATATATATATATATATATATATATATATATATATATATATATATATATATATATATATATATATATATATATATATATATATATATATATATATATATATATATATATACATATATATATATATATATATATATATATATATATATATATATATGTATATAGAGAGAGGTATATAATTGCAAATAGGGGAAAATGTCTATGTATTATTGCTAATGCTCCAAGCAATTATGATGGCACTGTCGAACGAGTACGTTCCAAAGATAACTACAAACAGAAACGAAAGATTCATTGAATTCGAATAATACAATTTATTCTTCAAATATTGACATAAGATATGTGTTTTACTGTATACAATTCCTGGACTGAGGTTTGAAAAAAGTATTCAATGAACGACAAAAACATAATACTTTCTGGAGAAAAACTTATATCGGAAACAAATAATATTTAACCTATTATCAACAGCTCTTATAACATTGAAAAACTTATATCTAATTCCATCGAAGTATGTATAATCTTCTTGAATTTTTGTTATATCTTCGTCAATTGCGAACACAAAGGATTGAATTGAAGTTTTCTTCGAATTCAAAAAGTATATCCATTCTTCAATTTGTGGTGTTTTTGCAAGATATAAAAATGAGAGCTGTAAGTGAAAATTATTCGTTATGCATTTTTCCAGTAATATCTTTCTTTACAACTTTGTTGGTGGCTGCTTCATCTCGCCCATCTAGAAATAAAAATATATTATGGTCGAGAATGGAAAAAGTGAATTCCAGATTTTAGAAAACTGCATTTCTTTTTCATTGGGACTCTACTTTTTAATGAAATAAGTATGTTATGAACATAATAAATATGATGTTCACGAAATATGTATCAAATTACTCTGAAGCTGTCATTTGATTTCATAACAAATGAAAAAAGTGTTCTTTTTGAACCCTGACTAAAACAACTATCATCTGACATAGAATAATAATATCAAGCTCTTTTTGAACTACTAACATTAGCATCACGGGGTGAACACCATTCACTGAAATACACAATCTATACACAAGCAGATATACTTACTTTCCTCGTTATGGGCCTAGTAAAAACTCAATCGCCTTGTCTTTGACATTGCCATTGAACAGAAATGCAATGATGTTGGCACTTCTTTTTCACAGTTTTTGAGAAAACAATTATCATTTTCGTTCTTCATGGTTGAGTCCATATCAACCTAGAAGTAAAGTTATAATAGTTAGTTGCAACTATAGCTTTATTATATTGAATGTTATAGGTATTACATGAAATTATACAAAATTAAATTAAAAATCATGAAAAATATACTAGTTGACCATGGACAATTTGATATAATACATAAAGTGAACAAGGAAAATTCTTCAATAATTTTTAAAAAAACATACCTACGCCACAGTTGCAAAGTAGACATCTCATGTCAGGAAGTTTGTATTCTAGCGACGGGTTTCTGCATTTTCGATCTCAGCGGTGAATTGTTGGTTTCCAATATCTTTGGTGGAGGGCGCTCTGGGTTGTTATACAGATAATAGTCCGACCATGATTTGTATTGGGGAAAAGTAAATACTGAATAAATATGAAGGTGCTAGGAATATTTTGGTTTCTACTTCAGATCCAGATCACACTTACAAGTATGGTCACAACCTGCAATAAATGATTATATGAAAAATAGATGAATTTTTTGTAAATACAATTTTTTTTTCAGTAATTTACTGAATTTAAAGGGGTATTTAGCAAAACAATGTATGAGCAAGTTCCATTATTGAGCATATCTATTTTTTATAGCATAGTAGTTCGCGAAATAATGTAAAAATTCTTCAAAATGCAATATATTTATATATTTTTACTACTAGTGCTCGAAACACACCATGTTTTCATTCTTTCGTCTTTTTCAACACTGTTCAGTGTAACTACTTATTTTTTGAGATTGTATTCTGGCAAAAAATATATTCCTAACTTTTATTCAAATGTTATAAAAAACTAACATGATTAAAATAATACAGTTACTGTACTTACCACCTTCTAAAGAAACTGCTTCCACAAAAATTTACTTATACACAAATAACACTTCACCGTTTGGCTGTTAGCGTTAGATAGATACTCGTATAGCGAATTAGGCGAAAATTTGGCATATTTACGTTGAGACGGTGGGGGTGCAGCCAGAAATTCATCAATCCCTGTTTCTTTAAGCATTGTCCCAATGCTCTCGGACATTGACCGAATGACTTAATACATTAGGTGATGTACGCAGTGTATTGTTATAATGAACTATACATAGGTTAATGTTTTCAATCATTAATGTTATGCCTATTGAACATAGCTTTATTAAAAGAGGGATTATGACAATGTGTCGTGATGATTAAAGGTACATAGTATTGATCACTATGTAGTCATTAACTTGATGTATTTTTCACATTGCTCTGATGTAAATAACATTATAAAGATGACTTTTGTCATTAGATTCATGATTTATTTACATTATCATAATGACCTAGATTTCATTATAACAACAAAATCGTTGATTGATCAATCACTGAAATTCATTGTTATCAATAAATTTTGACATTGTCCTAGTGAAAAATACGTTATGATAATGAATATGCGGCCAATCATTGGCAGTGATTGATATCAGGCACATTATTATTTTCTGTGAACTTGATCTTAGTTTACGTGCAATTATTACAACGCTTCGAACTAAGGTGAACAGAGAATCAACCATCCATGATAAAAACTCATTATTTATCTCTTTCTTTTAGAAACGAATGAAAGAATAAAAAGGTCCCTGAAGCTTTTCTTCTCATAAAGCAAATGCCATGTTTTTTAGATAAAATTGAATTTGTGCAAATTCGTCAACTTCAAATGTGTTTTAGACAGCTGGTACAGTGCTTCTCTCTGAGATATATATTCGTATTCAAGTGTATTCAATTGTATTGCGACCAAAAAGTGTATAGCCTACTGCGTTAGACAATTTAATGACAATTTATATTAAATTTGAATAATATGTAATTGAGCGTAATGAATAGAATCGAATAGTGCACTACTCACTCGCCACTTTACTACTTATATTATACCTATTGGTAAAATGAGTTCATATATGAAACCGTAGTATACTGTCCATCTGTCTGTTACGTTTTTACGCAAAAACTAAGCAACAAATCTATTTAAGTATGTGGGCAATTGCATTAGAATAGAATGCCAAAATTAATGTTAAGATTTGCTTGAATGGGATCCACTATTGTGGACCGCCATTTCTCATGAACAACCATATAACATATAACATTTCGTCACGAAGATAATAAAGTTTTGAGTCAGGAATTTCTTAACGAAACTCAAATGTCCTGTTATTGATGAAGGAATAAGACTAAGTATATATATATATATATATATATATATATATATATATATATATATATATATATGTATACATATATATATAATAAATATATATATATATATATATATATATATATATATATATATATATATATATATATACAGTGCTTTCATGATGAATAGGAACAAATTCATTAAAAATTAGGTTTCTATTTCATGTTAAAAGCCTCGGACAGGTCGATTAGTATTTTTATTGGGCAATTTTCGCAATAAAAATTTTGTATGCAGGGTGTCTCATTCAAGAGCTATGGCTTTGTCATTAGTTTTTTTAAAGGTAATACCCTGTATATTATTTCACTTTACAATTCTACGATAAATTCTTATCACTTTTTGTGAACATACCATATGCCTCAACTTGATGGATTCCCAGATTTAACGGAGATAGTGAGCACCTGGAGATTTAAAATGTGGATTAAAGTACAAAAAAAAATTTAGGTAAACTTGTCATTAAATCTGAAGAATGAAATTTCAAATGTACCATCTGAATTCATTTCAACTGTGCTGTATAGTCCGCAGTTTTCACGTTTTTAACGCTCCAGGCACTACACTACTTCATTGTTTAAGAAAATTGCAATTACTTGAGAGAGAACGTATTGAAGACTTATGATGATTGGTTTTGAGATAGGGTGCGTTCACAGAAGAAGTCTGCAATCTATTCAATGAAAATCATCCTGATCGTTCCGCCAATTACTAGATCGACAGTCAGCAAAATGAATCAAAATTAAGGAGATACGGCCACGTTAGAGATTTACCTAAAGGAAGACCACCGAGAGTATCTGAAGAAACAGTGCTGAACGTTCTACTAGAAACCCAAGATAACCCTCATACATCCATTACTACAATTTCCAATAATTTCAATTTATCAGTAGGGTCCGTGCATAAAATACTTAAGGTAAATAAGTATCATCCCTATAAAATTAAGCTGGTACATGAATTATTAGAAGACGATTTTGACCGCAGAGTACAGTTTTGTGAGCAGATTCTTGAAATTCATAATCAACATCTAAATTTCATTACAAACATAATTTTTTCTGATGAAGCCACCTTTACTTTAAATGGCCACGTCAACAGACAAAACTGTAGGTATTGGGCGACCGAGAATCCTCATTGGATGCAAGAATGCCACACACATAGTTGGTCCCTATTTTTTTGAAGGAACACTAAACGGAGAGGACTACTTGAACTTTCTCCAGTTCGAACTCAATCCGGCTTTAGCTGTTTTGTTTCCTAACCCACAAGATCCTGACATACCTAATAACGAGATATGGTTTCAACAAGATGGAGCACCTCCTCACTATTCAATCGCTGTTCGACAATTTCTTGATGCAACTTTTCCCAACAGATGGATAGGACGGAGAGGTCCGATTGAGTGGCCGCCAAGAACACCGACATAACCCCATTGGATTTTTTTTTTCTTATGGGTTATTTGAAGTCAAAAGTTTATTTGAATAGACAAATAATATTGACTGATCTAAAGAGAGAATCAGGCAGGAAATAAGACTTATCAGTCCAGAAGTAATTGAAAATGTGCAACGGGAAACATTGATCGACTTCAAAAATGTCTCGAAGTAAACGGACAACAGATTGAACATATGGTAAAAATTAAATTAGTTAATTACATTTGTGTGTTTTCATATCGTACCGTCTCATTACCCACTATCTCCGTTCTGGCATCCATCGAGTTGAGGCATATGGTATGTTCACAAAAAGTGATAAGAATTTATCGTAGAATATGTAAAGTGAAATAATATACAGGGTATTACCTTTAAAAAAACTAATGACAAAGCCATAGCTCTTGAATGAGACACCCTGTATACAAAATTTTTATTCCGAAAAATGCCCAAATAAAAAACTAATCGACCTGTCCGAGGATTTTAACATGAAATAGAAACCTAATTTTTAATGAATTTGTTCCTTTCAATCATGAAAGCACTGTATATATATATATAAAAATATATATGTATATATATATATATATATATATATATATATATACAGTGTGTCGCATTTAAGATGAAGACACCCCCATATTTCAGTTATTAAGGAATATAGATTTGAATTTTCGTATAGTCATAAACGGTGGTGGGATATATTTTTTAAGATAATTAACTGAATTCTGAATTTTAAACTCGGCCTACTACGAATTGACAAATAGGGCTGATTTTCAATATTTTGTTTCGCGATAGGGATATCGAAAAAAGTTATGGGAAAAAGTTCATGACAAAATTAGCATTTTTAATTTTTTCAATATTTTGGTATCGCAAAATTATTACGCATTATCCTTTTTTAATTTAATTACTTAGTGTGCCATGGAAAATAATAAAATTGACAGGAGTCTCAAATACTAGTTAGTTTGAAGTATTGCGTTAAGTTAAATTCAGTGAGATCTAGTTGGAAGAGACCCCATCTAATTACAGTTAATTAATTATTTTGTATCAGAAAAATTATTGTTTTATAAATCTTCTCTAAATTTAATCAGTTATAAGAATAAAATAATTATTATAAAATAAAATTCTCATTCCCTAGTGTTAATTATTTTATTGAAATATTTGAATACATAACACTAATAAATTATAAAGTAGACAAGTTCTTAGTTTCAATAGCGTACTAGTTATAAAATTGAGAGATAAACTTAATAATTTTGAATTATAACCAAAATATTGATAAAATTGAAAATGCGAATTTAGGTCTGAAAATTGGTATATGGGCCTAAAAAAATTTTCTGAACAACTTTCTCTCATAACTTTTTTTCATATCTCTAACGCGAACCAGAATATTGAGAATCGGCCCTATTTGTCAATTCGTAGTAGGCCGAGTTTGAAATTCAGAATTCAGTTGAGTATCTTAAAAAATATAACCCATCACCGTTTATGGCTGTACGAAAATTCAAATCTGTGTTTCTTTAAATAACCATAATGTGGGGGTGTCTTCATCTTAAATGCGACACATATATATATATATATATATATATATATATATATATATATATATATATATATATATATATAGTAATAGTTATATAAATATAAATATATATATATATATATATATATATATATATATATATATATATATATATATATATATATATATATATATATGTATACAGAGAGAGAGAAAACAACTTTATTGAATAGTAATTCAAAGGGCTATCAACCTAGGTTTTCCTGCCCTGGAATACATGTTTTTTATAATAAAAAAAAAAATTTCTATTCTGTGTGACAGCAAAAAGAGTGCTTAGGATATTATAGTAAGGATAACAAATTTTCAAATATTGGTTGCGCTGGTAATTTCCTTTTCGGTCTGTGATGGAGTGGAGTTTTGTGTACTAGTGGTTCTATCAGGTCGATGTTGTACTGTTGATGAATGAATTTCTTATTCATTCTGAGGAATCTATCGGCTATCGGTTCAATTTTGGTCTTTTGGTATAAATATTCGTTCGGGGGATTATGCAGGGGATTGTTGGGATGTCTCATTTTCGTAATCTTTCGGAGAGCACTGCGCTCAGCAACTTCGATCATCTTCAAGCCAGTTTTATTGCATTGCCCCAGGATTTGATGCCCATACTCTAAAAGGGGTCTACATATCATTTTATAAATTTTACAGGCTGTGCCTGTTCCAATACCTTGATCTTTGTAGGTTAAGGACCGGAAATGATTGGCTCTACTGGTTGTTGCCTGTTTTACTGCTTTTATGTGCATTTGGAAGTTAAGTTTGTTATCGATTGTCATTCCTAGGTATCTGCAGTTAGGTGATGGTTTCAATGTCGCGTTTGCAAGGGATATGGTCGGAGAGTGTTGATTGCTTTTATGATGAAAGAGCATGAATTTGGATTTTTTCGGGTTCAGTTTTATTCTCCACTTTCTCAACCATTTTTCAACCTTGTTTTTTATTTCTTGGATCCTGCTTACTGCTTCCGTGATTGTTTTTCCATGAGAGATCAGTGCGGTGTCATCTGCAAATTGTAGAATGTATGCCTTGTTATCAATGTGGTTGTTATTCCGGGATTTATGGATGTCATAACAAAAAAGATTGTATAGGTCAGGTGATAGAGGGGAACCTTGTGGAAGTCCTTGTTTTGGGAAAAATTCAGTGGAAAGTGAGTTTTTTACTTTGACCTGTGCTGTTCTTCCCGTGAGAAATTCTCCAATCAATTTCAGCAGATGTGATATATATGTAATATATATATATATATATATATATATATATATATATATAATCTATTAGTTCGTTAGATTGAAAAAATTGTTTATTCCAAGAATAAATTACCTAAAGAAGATCAATAGAAAGTTAAACTATACATACACTGCTCGATAACCAAAAATTTAAATGGTTCAGGGCACAAAAATAGATGATAAAGAAGCATTTAGAAAATTATTGACTCTGTAGAGATTTTTACTTCATCAGCGAACATAATAAGACAATGTAATGGAAACATTTTCTACTCACTACAGAAGCATTTTCATAATAAGAAGAAAAAGTGAGTGAAATTAGTTGAGGCAAAATTTATATTGAAATTTCTGGACAGGAAGGTGAAGTCAGATGTAAAAATTTCATAACTTCCCCTATATATTTATCGGAGAAGCAGAATTAAGAAAAATATATGACGAGAGTATTTTTTTAAAGACTGCTTCGTATCTTTGAAGGAAATATTAATATGAATTTAATGGAAAAATTGAAATTAAATAAACAACAAAATTGTTAAATTCATATTGAAAATTGTCACAAAATATTGGAATTGCAAAAATAATAGTCGATGTGAATTAACACCTAGATAATAATTACTAGTTACTTATTTACAGAAAAAGGGAGGTAGTATGAAGTTTGAGAAATAATCCGAGATTTGTCAAGAAAACTTGCCTCCCGAGTTGTATATTATATTTGTTCTACTCAGAGCTGTGCCAAAGCATTGTGCTTTGTGCTTGTGAAAGCACTCGGAGCCCTTTCGTGCTCCCGAGCACTGTGCTTCCGAGCCCTTTTCACAAACAGTGCTTAGTGCTTAGTAATTGAAGTCCTTCAACAGAAGACTTTGTGCTTAGTAATCCCAAAAGTGCTCCCAAGCACTTCTGCGGATTACTAAGCACTAAGCCCTGAGCCAAACTTGTCGTAACACGAATATGCGTATGCGGCGGCGTTATGATCGTGTTATGATATCATTCCAGTGATAAACATCTCACGTTAGTGTTCAGAGTTAGTGCGTAGTTGCATAGACCAGAGATTTTTAATATGAAATAATGAATCTTTCAATACTCTGTGCTTTCCATAAGGGTATCTCCTATTTGATATATTAATCATCACTTAGGTGATTAAATACTAATACTAAGATTCTACACAGGTCTTTTTTCATCCTATTTTCAATAAAATCTGTGTCATTTAGCTAATATCAATG